>ML777693.1:1167223-1214162 GCA_009831015.1 Picea engelmannii | reverse complement strand
TACATCATAAAATAAATAATCATTGAAAGTTTTGAAATAACTCACCTTGTTTAATCCTTCCTGTGCAGGAGCTTCAAGTGTTCGGATAACTTCATCAAGTGGAAGATATGCCTCCACATCTTCAGTCTTGAGACATAGAGGATGAAGCTTGTCCAAGGGTTCCATTTCCTCTTCACTCTCTGGGTCATAGAACAAGGTATCATCAAAAAACTGGAAAGGAAAATTACTTACCTCATTCTCTTCATCTTGTGTAGAAGGAATAGGATCTTGGAGAGCTTTGTCGGATGGAGGAGCGGTTATTGGTGCTTCATACTCATAATATACCTTTCTAGTTACATCTTCACTACATTCTCTTGGATTATGGGAGAGGTCTTGCTCCTCTTCAAGGGGTTGATAATGGTATTCATAAACCTCATCTTTTATATCAGAGGAATCTTGGTATTGATCATGATATGCCTTCCTGAGATCTTCTATAATCTCAGTCGTGAATCCTTTGTCGTCTAAGGCTACCATGAGGTTTTGAAGGATATCTTCATACATTTGGCAATGTGTCTTAGTAAGGTCTATAAACCTACTGATGAGGTGTATGAAAGATGATATACCCATGTCCTTGCAACAACTCTTAAAACGATCTTGTAAGTAGGATGGCAGAGTGAGTAAGAACAATTTTATAAGAGCATCCTCTCCTCCCAACTTTATCTCCCTCAAATACTCCAAAAAATTTACGATGTCGGGAGTTTGGAGGCCCAAAAACATTGGAGAGTTGTTTAGCCATTTTGTATCAAAGTAATTTGTGTATCATTGAAAACTTCTGAAATCAATACTCGGATACATTTGTTCCCAATGTGCCATGATCCCATAACTTGGAAATATCACAGAAAGTAAGGTGGCACCCTGATAAATATTAGTGGAGTCACCATATAATTTGCCTAAAACTATCAAAGGATAAGGGAAAACACCCTAGTGGAGTCGCCAGGTAGGCTTGTAAGATAAGGCTCTGAGGCAAGGCTTACCGAAAAGGTTTTTCATCTTGAGGAGAATTGACTCAGTGTTCCCCGTCAACGGCGCCAAAATGTTATCGCATAGTTTATAGATGCAAGAAAGGCTAAAGAATAGTAGGTCAAACTGGAGAAACAGGAACTTTTTCCACCCAATGTCACCACAATGGGGAGGCTCTTTCTATTTAGAGAGGCTAGGCCCAGGGGAGACGTCCCCGATAACCTGGGGTTTTGAAGAGGCAAAAGTTAAAAGGACAAAGGTAAAGTTCCCCCTTCATAGGTCACCACCAGAACAGATAGTACTGACTGAACAACCAATAACGAAGTGAATCTCCAAAGAAGAACACATGCCCGGAACAAAGCAACAACAAACCAATATATGCAAGCTATAATTCAATGGGTTAGTACTTCATAAGACTATCTGATATTTAAATAAGCAATTATGGCAATAAATATTGACGAAGTCAATGTTTATTAATATAGAAATGCAAATAATATCACTTCCTCAATAGATACTGAAATGACATGGCATTCAATGTAACAAATCAACACACCATCAATTAATGCCTAAATCACCATTCAAATTCTCTTAAAACAAGACGTTGATGCATAAAGATGAAATATTCATGTGTGACATCAACAACTTAGGGTTAGCAGTTAGTTAGGGTTTCAATTAAAAAAAATAGATTGAGAGTTGTTTGATCACTTTCACTTCAACGCTAGAGGTCTAAGATTAGTGCCTTTGGGCTAATGGAGTCAATTTAATAGAGGACGCAAGGGTTGAAGGAGGACGACTAAGAACTAGAAGGAAAGGTTCTGAAGTGCTGCTATGGAAGGGCCCCAGAATCAAATCCCTAGGGGAGAGAGTCTCACTCCGGTGTTGCTAAAGAAAGGCCTCATGCTCTCTCCTCCTTCCTTAGGTTAACTTGGAAAAAATGACTAGCATGAAAGATAAATCAAGACAAGAGAGTGTAGTGAGGGAGAGTGTTGCTACAACAAGGCTCTATCACTAAACCCTAGAAGAAAAATGGCCCTAGGTGTAGATAACCTAGGCCTATGATGTCTCCTCCTTTTTGACCTCTGGAAAGTACGGCTAGCTCAGGGAGAAGAAGAAATGAGAGTGTATCTATGGCTAGGCTCTTTCTTCCTTCTTAAATGGCTGAGAATTTCTCTATTAGGGGGCATGAGACAAGGACCTACTTGTGTGCTTGTCACCTAGGGTTTTGATTCAGAAAATAATAAATACATGTAAGAAAATAAGACTACAACCATTCAATCAAGAAGTTTTGCAGAAAAATACTTACATTTGATCAAGAAATAACCATGCAAACCCTAGTTGTAACACCTTCCTTCAAGAGAAAACCATAAAATGCCAAGAAATGACTTCCTTCAAAAAGTGTGCCTCACTAAACCAGAAAAAATACACAAGTAGGGTGCTAAAATCAGACCTCACTAATGAGTGAGTGATGAATCATGATAAAATGAGGCTAAAACTCCTCAATATATAATGTATCAATGACCTAATTTACTTTTTAGGTCATAAAAAGGTCGACAAGGCCAAAATATCAAAGTAATATTGTTTTTACATTAAATGTTCATTTTAAAACCCTAACTGAGAAAAAGTAAGACGTCAAGCCCCATTGAGGGAGACGTTAGCCCCTTTTAGGGAAAATGCAACACCAAAGGGAAAAACGTTGGCCCTCTTTGGGCCTCCCAATCATGCCACATGTGCCAACTTCCCTGTCAAACTATCATACGCTAAAGGTGACATCATAAGCTCATAGGTGACGTCCTGGGCCATACAGGGAAAACGTTCCACTGGAAGTGGTTCAATCCCCCTAGGTCGGGCTCTGCGAAAGTGCCTCTGATGAAATGTCCTCTTCTTCTTCGGTGTAAAACCGTGATCAACCATCGTCTTTTCTCTGCCCCCTGATGGGGTCTCAGCATCCATCTGGTGGGCTCTTCGACCTGATCATCTCCCCATGTGTATCGGTCCAAATGGTACCTGTCTGTCGGGCATGGTCCTGCATATCAACAGATACGCCCTCCATGGGCGCATTAGTCACAGGGATCATAGCAATGTCAATCACATTTCATCATTAATATTATTAAACATACGCATAAAAACCCTGATAGATCGATCATTAGCTCAAAGACATTACAAAAACCTACAATACAAGACTGGAGAAAAATACAAGACGTACTATTGTTCTAGTATCCACAAGAAAAGGGAAGTTTCCAGGAAGGTTTCATCCAAGCCATGTAAGTGAGATGATGTGGACAAGAGATGTCCAGACATGTGGGTGAAGTGAGAGGCCCAAGATGCATATATGTGGGTGCCTTTGTAGAAGGCGAGTTGTACCTGTCATGGATGCATTTTTTCCAATCCCGTTCTTGCCTTTATTCTTTTTCTTTCTTTATTCGTTTATTTGCTTTTTCTTCTTCTTTTTCTTTCTATTCAAGGGTTGACCAGAGGACATTGCCTTGGCATGGTGACCAGAGCTGACAGTGTTACCCACAAGTACTTTCACAGAGATGAGAAGGTTGGCTCGTGATGAGACACCCTTTCCCTTGGCCATGCAACCAAAGGTCACTGCCCTGGAATGGTAACCAGATGGTGGACATGTCATACTGCTAGGTACCCATTAACCTAATAGGCTAGCTCGTGATGAGACCCACTATCCTCTAACTAGATCTTGTTTGTTATTTTTTGGGTCCCTCATGTTTCTTGCTGAGAGGAGTTTTAGTGCCTTCTCGGGGATCCCTAGGTGAAGCATGTCGAGGTTTCATTTTAGGCTTTTGTCTTTTACCAGCTTCTTTTACCTTCTAGGCCTTTAGCCCCTTCTTCGCATGAGATAAGGTGCAATCCTACAAATAGTTCAACCCAATGCTCGGACAAGGGGAATGGGATAAATGAGAGGGAGATAAGATGAAATAGTGGTGCTATGATGGGAGCAGATGATGGCTCTTCATAAATTCCCCAGTGGCAAACCAAAACCTATGGGCACAGACTTGCTAGGGCACCCTATCAATTCCCCCAATCATGGTCAAGTGGTCCAATGTAAGATGCTAGCAGTTGTTAGAGATAAAAGGAATCAGATGCATATATTTAAAGGTTTTAATGATCAAAAGTGACACATACCATGATACCTAGACCAATTACCTCATGTTGCAAGAACCTCTTCTGATACAGGACCAAGCCAATGGTGATGGATGTTGTTGTTGCTGACAAGATAAAGCTGATGGAAGAAGAAAAGTATGGGCCCTACAGGGTCATGCTCAGGTCAATCCTGCTCTCGATACTCCATGTCTAGGACATGTGGGCCTTGAGACATGATCTCCTAGTTATCCCTAAAAAGTGGGGATAACATCTGGCTCCAACTCGGGGACATGTGCTCACCGTAGAGCGCATGAAAACCTCAGCTTCTCTGGCATAACCTGTAGACCTGCTCAATCTTGATAGGGGCAGTAAAAAAAATGGGTAGGTAATGCCACCCCAGCATACAAAGATATATATACTAAAATGAAGCAATCAATGAGAAAGAAGATGAAAGAAAACTTCTTACCTGTACTTACCTGTTGGCTGGAATATTGGGTGTAGTCAAATAACTAGTGAAGCCAATCCAACAACGTTCCTCGATACCTGCATTTGTGCTTCATCATAAACCAAAATAGTGATAGATCAAGCACAAAAATGTCATGGGTTATAAAATATATCATATCATCGGAAATCTCAAAGTCTTACTCATGGAGGTGGGTGGGAGGGAAAAAGTGATCCCAATGCATACTCTCACGAGAGTGCTTAAACCATCTCAGGAATGGATTGTGAAAAGATAAAGGTTCAGGAGACTGACTCGAGGAATCTGAATGTTGTCTACCTTGGACGTCTTCACAACTTGAGGCCCGAGGAGGGATTAGCAAAAACTAAAAGGATGACTGACCATTCCTAAAGGGGAGGTTGGAACACTGTGATAATAGGCTTCTTCTTGAGGCACTCAACGTTCCCCTAAAATTCAGAATGAGGTTTGGCCTTAAAGGAGACTTGGGATAAGGGACATGTTTCCAAATCACACCTTCAGTGACATAGGGAGGTAAAGTGATCAAAGAGGGGTGGAAAATCTTATCACAAGTATCCTGCTTCAGGGAAGTAACTTCCTTATTTTTATCAATATCCAAGCATAACGTTGGTTGATAACTTTCTTCATAGGATAAATATAAGTGCTCAGATGGATAGTCATCAAAGTCCTCAAGGTACGACCGAAAATTAATCGGAGAGCGTAGCATTAGGTCATCCTTGGGTGTCTAAATAAGGTCAGTTTCTTGTTGCCAGATGTCAAAATTATTAGTAACTTCATGTGATAAATGCAAAGGCAGCCTTTGGAAAGGACCACCAATGTCATACATGGGATTGTATTTATATCTAATCATATCCCATCCACGTTTCTCAACATGTATGAATTCATCAAAATTATCAACAAAGTCATTATCTTCATCACAACATGAAGGGATTAAAACATTCGATACTTCTTTGCTCTCTACATTATAAAGTAAATAATCATTGAAAGTTTTGAAATAACTCACCTTGTTTAATCCTTCTTGTGCAGGAGATTCAAGTGTTCGGATAAATTCATCAAGTGGAATATCTGCCTCCACATCTTTAGTCTTGAGACATAGAGGATCAAGCTTGTATAAGGGTTCCATTTCCTCTTCACTCTCTGAGTCATAGAACAAGGTATCATCAAAACATTGGAAAGGAAAATGACTTACCTCATTCACTTCATCTTGTGGAGATGGAATAGGATCTTGGAGAACTTTGTTGGATGGAGGAGCGGTTACTGGTGCTTCATTCTCATAATCCACCTTTCTAGTTACATTTTCACTGCATTCTCTTGGATTATGGGAGAGGTCTTTCTCCTCTTCAAGGGGTTGATAATGGTATTCATAAACCTTGTCTTTTATATCAGAGGACTCTTGGTATTGATAACGATATGCCTTCTTGAGATCTTCTACAATATCAGTGGTGAATCCTTTGTCGTCTAAGGCTACCATGAAGTTTTGAATGACATCTTCATACGTTTGGCAATGTGGCTTAGTAAGGTCTATAAGCCTACTGATGAGGTGTATGAAATATTATATACCCTTGTCCTTGCAACAACTCTTAAAACAATCTTGTAAGTAGGATGGAAGAGTGAGTAAGAACAATTTTATAAGAGCATCCTCTCCTCCCAACTTTATCTTGCTAAAATACTCCAAAACATTTATGATGTGAGGAGTTGGGAGGCCCAAAAACGTTGGAGAGTTGTTTAGCCATTTTGTATCAAAGTAATTTGTGTATCGTTGAAAACTTATGAAATCAATACTCAGATACATTTTTTCCCAGTGTGCCATGATCCCATAACCTGGAAATATCATAGAAAGTAAGGTGGCACCCTGATAAATATTAGTGGAGTTTCCAGATAATTTGCCTAAAACTATCAAAGGATAAGGGAAAACACCCTGGTGGAGTCACCAGGTAAGCTTGTAAGATAATGCTATGAGGCAAGGCTTACCGAAAAGGTTTGTCATCTTGAGGAGAATTGACTCACTTTTCCCCAGTAACGGTGCCAAAATGTTATCACACAGTTTGTAGATGCAAGAAAGGATAAAGAATAGTAGGTCAAACTGGAGAAACAGGAACCTTTCCCACCCAATGTCACCACAATGCGGAGGATCTTTCTATTTAGGGAGGCTAGGCCCAGCGGAGACGTCCTCGGTAACCTAGGGTTTTGAAGAGGCAAAAGTTAAAAGGACAAAGGTAAAGTTCCCCCTTCATAGGTCACCACCAGAACAGATAGTCCCGGCTGAACAACCAATAACGAAGTGAATCCCCAAAGAAGAACACCTGCCTGGAACAAAGCAACAACAAACCAATATATGCAAGCTATAATTCAATGGTTTGGTACTTCATAAGACTATCTGATATTTAAATAAGCAATTATGGCAATAAATATTGACAAAGTCAATGTTTATTAATATAGCAATGCAAATAATATCACTTCCTCAATAGATACTGAAATGACATGGCATTCAATGTAACAAATCAACATACCATCAATTAATGCCTAAATCACCATTCAATTGCTCTTAAAACAAGTCATTGCTTCATAAAGATGAAATATTCAGGTGTGATGTCAACAACTTAGGGTTAGCAGTTAGTTAGGGTTTCAATTTAAAAAAAGAGTTTGAGAATTTTTTGATCACTTTCACTTCAACGTTGGAGGTCTAAGATCAATGCCTTTGGGCTAATGGAGTCAATTTAATAAAGGATGCAAGGGTTGAAGGAGGACGGCTAAGGACTAGAAGGAAAGGTTCTGAAGTGTTGCTATGGCAGGGCCCCAGAATCAAATCCCTACGAGAGAGAGGCTCACTCCGGTGTTGCTAAAGCAAGGCCTTGTGCTCTCACCTCCTTCCTTAGGTTAACTTGGCAAAAACGGCTAGCATGAAAGATAAATCAAGACAAGAGAGTGTAGTGAGGGAGAGTGTTTCTACAGCAAGGCTCTATCACTAAACCCTAGAAGAAAAATGTCCCTAGGTGTAGATAACCTAGGCCTGGGCCGTATCCTCCTTCTTGACCTCTGCAAAGTACGGCTAGCTCAGGGAGAAGAAGAAATGAGAGTGTAGTTATGGCTAGGCTCTTTCTTCCTTCTTCAATGGCTGAAAAATTCTCTATTAGGGGACATGAGACAAGGACCTACTTGTGTGCTTGTCACCTAGGGTTTTGATTCAACAAATTATAAATACATGTAAGAAAATAAGACTACAACCATTCAATCAAGAAGTTTTGCAGAAAAATACTTACATTTGATCAAGAAATAACCATGCAAACCCTAGTTGTAACACCTTCCTTCAAGAGAAATCCATAAAATTCCAAGAAATGCCTTCCTTCAACAAGTGTGCCTCACTAAACCAGCAAAAACACCCAAGTAGGGTGCTAAAATTAGACCTCACTAATGAGTGAGTGATGAATCATGATAAAATGAGGCTAAAACTCCTCAATATATAGTGTATCAATGACCTAATTTACTTTTTAGGTCATAAAAAGGCCGACAAGGCCAGAATATCAAAGTAATATTGTTTTTACATTAAATGTTCATTTTAAAACCCTAATTGAGAAAACGTAAGACATCAAGCCCCACTAAGGGAGGCGTTAACCCCTTTTAGGGCAAATGCAACACCAAAGGGAGAAACGTTGGCCCTCTTTGGGCCTCCCAATCATGCCACATGTGCCAACTGCCCTGTCAAATGGTCATACACTCAAGGTGACGTCATGAGCTCATAGTTGACGTCCTGGGCCATGTAGGGAAAACGTTCCACTAGAAATGGGTCAATCCCCCTAGGTCGGGCTCTGCCAAAGTGCCTCTGATGAAACGTCCTCTTCTTCTCCAGTGTAAAACCCTGATCAACCATCATCCTATCTCTACCCCCTGATGGGGTCTCAACATCCATCTGGTGGGCTCTTCAACCCCATGGAGGTCCAACCTGATCATCTCCCCATGTGTACCAGTCTGAATGGTACCTGTTCGTCGGGCATGGTCCTGCACATCAAAAGCTACGCCCTCCATGGGCTCATTAGTCACAGGGATATAGCAATTTAAATCACGTTTCATCATTAATATTATTAAACATACGCATAAAAACCCTGATACATTGGTCAATAGCTAAAAGACATTACAAAAACCTACAATACAAGACTGGAGAAAAAGACAAGACGTCCTATTGGGCTAGTATCCACAAGAAAATGGAAGTTTCCAGGAAGGTTTCATCCAAGCCATGTAAGTGAGATGATGTGGCCAAGGGATGTCCAGACATGTGGGTGAAGTGAGAGGCCCATGATGCATAATGTTATATGTGGGTGCCTTTGTAGAAGGCGAGTTGTACATGTCATGGATGCATTTTTTCCAAGCTCGTTCTTGCCTTTATTCTTTTTCTTGCTTTATTCTTTTATTTCCTTTTTCTTCTTCTTTTTCTTTTTATTCAAAGTTTGACTAGAGGACACTACCTTGGCATGGTGACCAGAGCTGACAGTGTTACACACAAGTACTTGCACAGAGATGAGAAGGTTGGCTCGTGATGAGACCCCCTTTCCCTTGGCCATGCAACCAAAGGTCACTGCCCTGGCATGGTAACCAGATGGTGGCAATGTCATACTAGTAGGTACCCATGAACCTAATAGGATGGCTCGTGATGAGACCACCTATCCTCTGACTAGATCTTGTTTGTTATTTTCCCGGTCCCTCCTGTTTCTTGCTGAGAGGAATTTTATTGCCTTCTCGGGGATCCCTGGGAGAATCATCTCGAGGTTTCATTTTAGGCTTTTGTCTTTTACCAGCTGCTTTTACCTTCCAGGCATTTATCCCCTTCTTCCCATAAGATAAGGTGAAATCCTACAAATAGGTCAACCCAATGTCGGGACTAGGGGAATGAGATAAATTAGCAGGAGACAAGATGAAGCAGTGGTGCTATGATGGGAGCGTACGATGGCTCTTCAGAAATTCCCCAGTGGAAAACCAAAACCTATGGGCACAAGCTTGCTAGGGAACCCTATCAATTCCCCCAATCATGGTCAAGTGGGCCAATGTAAGATCCAAGATGTTGTTAGAGATAAAAGGAATCAGATGCATATATTTAAAGGTTTCAATGATCAAAAGTGACACATACCATGATACCTGGACCAATTACATCATGGAGCAAGAACCTCTTCTGATACAGGACCAAGTCGATGGTGATGGATGTTGCTGCTGCTGACAAGATAAAGTTGATGGAAGAAGAAAAGGATGGGCCCTCCAGGGCCATGCTCAGGTCAATCTTACTCTCGATACTCCATGTCTAGGACTTGTGGGCCTCGAGACATGATCTCCTAGTTATACCTAAAAAGTGGGGATAACATCTGGCTCCAACTCGGGGACATGTGCTCACCGTAGAGTGCATGAGAACCTCAGCATCTCTGGCATAACATGTAGACCTGCTCAATCTCGACAGTGTCATTAGTAACAAAAATGAGGTGGTAATTCCACCCCAGCATACATAGATATATATACTAAAATGAAGCAATCAATGACTAAGAAGATGAAAGAAAACTTCTTACCCATACTTACCCGTTGGCTGGGATGTTGGGTGTAGTCAAACAACTAGTGAAGCCAATCCAGCAACGTTCCTCGATACCTGCCTTTGTGCTTCATCATAAACCAAAATAGTGATAGATCAAGCACAAAAATGTCATGGGTTAGAAATTATATCATATCATCGGAAATCTCAAATTCTAACTCATGGAGGCGGGTGGGAGGGAAAAAGTGATCCCAATGCATACTCTTAGGAGAGTGCTTAATCCATCTCAGGAATGGATTATGAAAAGTCAAATGTTCAGGAGACTGACTCGAGGAATATGAATGTTGGCTACCTTGGAAGTCTTCACAACTTGAGGCCCGAGGAGGGATTAGAAAAAACTGAAAGGATGACTGACCATTCCTAAAGGGGAGGTGGGAACACTGTGATAATAGGCTTCTTATTGAGGCACTCAACTTTCCCCTAAAATCCAGAATGAGTTTTTTCCTTACATGAGACTTTGGATAAGGGACATGTTTCCAAACCACACCTTTAGTGACATAGGGAGGTAAAGTGATCAAAGGGGGGTGGAAAATCTTATCACAAGTGTCCTGCTTCATGGAATTAACTTCCTTATTTTTATCAATATCTAAGCATAACGTTGGTTGATAACTTTCTCCATAGGATAAATCTAAGTGCTCAGATGGATAGTCATCAAAGTCCTCAAGGTATGACTGAAAATTAATCAGAGAGCATAGCATTAGGTCATCCTTGGGTGTCTGAATAAGGTCAGGTTCTTGTTTCCAGATGTCAGAATTATTAGTAACTTCATGTGATAAGTGTAAAGGCAACCTTTGGAAAGGACCATCAATGTCGTACATGGGATTTTCATCATATCTAATCATATCCCATCCACGTTTCCCGACATGTATGAATTCATCAAAATTATCAACAAAGTCATTATCTTCATCACAACATGAAGGGATTAAAACATTCGATACTTCTTTTCTCTCTACATCATAAAATAAATAATCATTGAAAGTTTTGAAATAACTCACCTTGTTTAATCCTCCCTGTGCAGGAGCTTCAAGTGTTCGGATAACTTCATCAAGTGGAATATCTGCCTCCACATCTTCAGTCTTGAGACATAGAGGATGAAGCTTGTCCAAGGGTTCCATTTCCTCTTCACTCTCTGGGTCATAGAACAAGGTATCATCGAAAAAATGGAAAGTAAAATGACTTAACTCATTCTCTTCATCTTGTGCAGATGAAATAGGATCTTGGAGAGATTTTTCGGATGGAAGAGTGGTTACTGGTGCTTCATCCTCATAATCTTCCTTTCTAGTTACATATTCACTGCATTCTCTTGGATTATGGGAGAGGTCTTGCTCCTCTTCAAGGGGTTGATAATGGTATTCATAAACCTCTTCTTTTATATCAGAGGACTCTTGGTATTGATCATGATATACCTTCCTGAGATCTTCTACAATCTCAGTGGTGAATCCTTTGTCGTCTAAGGCTACCATGAGGTTTTGAAGGACATCTTCATGATAAAATATAGACAAGAATAATAACATGGAGGAAAAGGCTCACTAGCCAACACTTACATTATTCACTCCAATGTTACATATTTATAGTACAATGGGTGATGCCACCTCATAGAGAGATTTTCTCTAGATCCTAAAATCATGCATGATGACTAGGCTAGGCAATCTTAACTAACTCATTTGTCATCACTTAAGGATATATTACTAATATCCTAAATGAATAATAAAAATATAGGTGACAATTTAGACTTTAATGATTGGTAAAGGTAAGCCATAGGCTAACAATCCCCCCCTCAATGACAAGTCTGATCAATAATACCAGCAATAAAGCATAAACTGGTATCAATTCCAAGTCTTCATACTGAAACTTCTGTGCTGAGCCTCAATGAAGAACTGCCTGAAAAACCGCCACTCTAGATGTTGAACATGTTCATTTGAAATGAACTAGAAGAGAGATGAGATATGGAAGTGAACAACTCCAATATCTGAACATCCCTGATTGCTTGACAATTTGTTCATTTTTCCAAGTATTTTAGCTAGAAGAATCTAATGTCTTCTGCTAATTGGTGAACATGTAGTATCACCACTCTACTATTAGTGCATCACTGAAGTTCTCTCTGAATATGTGGTTTGGGATGACCACTAACCAATTGATACCATGTATCTGATGGTTTTTGGATAACCACTAACCAATCTTGACACTTTTAGGTGTCCAATAGCATCTCAGTGTATCATGTGTATGATTCAATTGCAAGTCATTGAACCATAATCCTGTCAAAGCCTGCCATCTCTGGAAAATCTCACAATGTAATCATGTGAGCCAGGATGCATGCAAATTGTTTACTTAATGTAAACTCCAATCTGATGAGAGCGAACCAAGAGAAGTGAATCAGCTTCTAGTCTGACACATCCCTGAAAATGCCTAACAACTCAATCAAATGCCAAGATGCAATGCAGAAGGATCCTCTTGTCCTCTGCTAGGTCAAATGACCATCTACGTGAACCAAACATCCACATCATTGCTCTCAAAATCAACATCCCAATTATATATGATTCAACTTAAACTTATTGAACCATAATTCCGCTAAAGTCTGTAATCTACAGACCGCAGTTGCCCATTTGGCAAATTTCATGCCCATCTGGCATACTTGATTTTTGTTGTTGTCGAAACTTTCTGTCTGACAACCATCTTCAATTCCATCATCAATTCGCCCTTTGTTAGCTGAAAGGAGAGACCATAAGTGGTTCCATGAACCATCTTCACTAGAATTTTGAACTCCCCCCCTTAAGGTGCATGAGAGTTACATCATTTTACTCCCCCCTTCTATGGTCAAAAGAGTACCATACTTGTTCCATTTGAGTACAACACAAAGTGGGCATGCAGAAAAGCCACATGTTATCTCATCCTGTGAGGGCCATGCTCGAAAGGTACGCCATAAGGGGACCACTTATGTGAGGTACACAAATGTTATGTGATACAAGATTGGTCTTTACTGGAGATTGAATTCTACAGTAAGACTTATATAATCACTTGGTTGTTGATGACCATTTCCAAGGATCAATCCACTCATAGTGAATCTTCAATCTAGCAGGTTTCTTCAGTGTTGAACATCCGTCTAAAGAATGGTTATGCTTTCCACAATGCTGGCAAGGATGGAGATCAAAACATTGATTCTCCTTGTGACCAACTCGATTACAATGTTGGAACTTATCATTCCGATGTTGAACTTGAACAGGTGAAGTTGAAGCTTCTTGAAGGAATCCAACACTTTGGAACTTGATTGGTCTGGAATAATCGAGAATATGAAAGGTAACATCCTTGTCATATCCAAGTAATGTTCTATTCTTGTTGTAGATGATTTCTTCCCAAGGTCTGATGATGGGTTTGGAAAGAGTATTATGAACCTATTGCTTTGAAATCCGTGGAAGTGAATTTACTGCATGTTGATGCATCATTGAAAGGTTTTCTTCACTGAAATCAAAAGAAAACTCTTGAAATGTAGGTTCATGAATAGATTCAACTTTGTGTGAAACTGATTTTGAAGTTGTATCACTGTGTTGTTCCTTCACTAGTTGTTGATTAAAAACATCATCATCATCATCTTTATCATCATCATCATTATCATCATAGAGAGGGTTGTTCTGAACAAAAACTAGTTCAGAAAACTTTAGTGGCTGTAGACTTTTGAGATCAGTCAACTCATCATTCAATAGCTGGGATAGAGATTGAATAAGTCTAACTTTAGCTTGCGTCACTTGCAAACAAGTTAGCACTGATTGAAGAGTTATTTTGTTCAATACCACTGTGTTGTCTTCAGTGGTGTTTATTAGAGTGTTCAATAACTCTAATAATTCATGACTTCGCTCCATTTGAACATACTCACTTGAACTTCTCGTTCACTTTCTCTTCTCTCTCGCATGAATTTATTTCTCTCTCGCTTGTACTCGCTCGCTTGAATTTATTTTCTTGAACTTGCTTCCAAGAAGTTGAGGATGTCGGTTACCACCGAAAATCTATCCCAAAGTATTACAATGATTTGAGTTTCAAGAACTCATCCTTGTCAATTACGACTCAAAATAACTCTAGGGTGTCAGGCTCAGTCGAAAATGCACCTTATGACAAATTCAATTCAACTCAACTTGATTTTAAAAAGACAAGTAAACTTACAAAAGGACAATTTGCAAGTTACAATAAATCCTGATTAAGTAATCTTACAACAAACATTGTTTGCAAGTTACAATTTAACTTCAAATGTTGCATGATGTGTTGAGTTCGAAAACTTTGATTTGTCCATTACTGATGTAGTTGAGGACTTGAATGCTTGAGAATAATCTTTATAGATGTTTGATCATATGTGCTTTGATTTCTTATACTTCACTAGCGTTAATTGTGTGCTTGAATTAACTTTCTTGGAAGGCCATGTGTGTATTGTCGTATGACAAATTGTAAGAGTAGTTATGTCAAAACTAGACATAAAACATTATGAAATCATTCAAGGAATCATTCACCATCGCACACAATTCAAGGTGTTCCTAAGATCCCCTTATTCAATTTCAGGCGGATCTAGGACACAGACAAAAAGACTTCATTTTATTATGGATTCCCTTGTGATCACAATACAAATAGAAGCCTTCAATGGTATTCATGTCCCAACTTATAAGAAGAACTTTATAACTCTTTTTTACAAAGATTTTGGAAAGCAAGCTTCAATTACCCCATTTCAATTTTGTAACAACTACACGAACCTCGTCGATTTTAAGACTAGACTTCAAGCTTCTTCAATTTCACTTTCACATGTCCTCAACTATACTTGTCAAACTAATTTTTCTTGTCAAAGGTTCTCCAAGTTTAAAACATGATCAATAATCATCAGTGATCTAAATAAACCTCCACTTGGCAAGTTTGGAGCAGATCTCTGGTTTTCAGAATTGTACACAAGCCAGTACAACAATTGTGGCCAAATGTATTGGAAGTTAGAGAAACAAGGATTCAATGTCAAAAGCCTCTTTCATATTCTCTTGGCACATGGATTGTTGACCTGAACCAAGTGTCAAAGCTCCACGATTTTGGGATCAAGGTTTTGTTGTCGATAGAGTTCATATGAAAATCACCCACTCGATTTCATATAAATTGGGATTGTACCTAGTGCGTTCTGAGAATGTGTTATTTCCCAGACAACTAACAAACCCCAATCAATTGGGGCACCCCCTCAATAATTTTCCATGAGTTCGATTCCAACTTTTTATCAACACGAACTTCGATCTCTAGAATATTACAACAAAGAATGAATATTACAAGACCTGTGCCCTTGGCATACCCACGAACAAAGGGTTTCTTGACTTCAATTTCATCCGAAAAGGAAATTATGCATTGACAAAGTGCTACTTACCAAATTGAACAACAATATCAGGACCTTGTTGTTGGAAGACTCCAAAGAACTCCATATCGAAATTTCTCAAACCCTAGATGTGTCAACTTAACACGATTTCAAACCCTGATCTCACTTTGGGTCTAGATCATCGATTTCATATGATGATCAATGTGAGGTTCTTCACACAATTTAAACTTGGAAACTGCACAAACAATTCCTGGAACCAGAAATTGCTTGAGAATACAGATCTGTGGAAGCCTTTCCTTGTTGTCTGATGCGTAGCATCTCCATATCCAGAATATTGCAGATCTGTGGAAGCCTTTCCTTGTTGTCTTATGCGTAGCTTCTCCATCTCCATTTCCGTTGCAGTTGATAATCAACTAAAATTAAACTTGGCGGAGGTAATAATGAAAGAATGATTAAATGACACTGTTGATCTCTGGACTCCTCTCTAGATTGAATATAGAACGACACCAGCAGTAGCACGATTCTAGTGCCTCCATGCAGAGATCTGGGAGATCGGTGCCTCAATTCTAGTGCCTCCACAGATCACACCCTCCATCAAAGGAATTTACCATAATTGTTGGAAGGAATATCATTCATGGAAGCGATGAGGCCAAAAAACTATTGGAGTTGTGCTTGTGATCTAAAGCACACACCTCCACATGAGTTGGCTTCTACGCACAAAATCGTAGAGTTCTATACAGATATCAAAACGCATATGGGAAGTATTGATTCTCTTATGTGAGATTCTTTATTGTTGGCAGATCCCATGCTCTCTCTTTGTTGGGAATATTTGCATCAATTGTTGTCCATATCACAGATAAGATCCAATCCACTCTTTTAGATTTGTTTCTTAACATATCTTCCCCCCGTGCCCAGCAATTATGTGGACTATGCATGGAGTTTCTCTTTTATTTCTAGGTACAATGAAGAAAATGCCTCCGCGATTTCAACTTCCTTTCCTTCGATCGGTGTAGCTTATCACTTCAGTAATTTCATTAAATCAGGAACAAGTGTGTGGTTGCTTTGGAATAGAATTCAATGGATTTGGACTGCAATGGCATTGAACTGAAATTCATCATCTGTAACCTACACTTTGAATGTTAAATCGCCTTCTGTTGCTCTGCGCCCTCATGATTGGGATTAGAAAACAATATGTGGAAACGGATGCGCCATGCCACAAATAAAAATAGATCTGCACAAATCTTTCAGTACCTCTATTTGAAACCAATGTGATTTGAAATCAAACCTTGCAACCGATTAAATTAAGATCTGATTCATAGTATATTGCTATGGAACATGTGGTTCCATGTTCACACCATCAACCTTAAAAAAAAACTTTCACAGACAACCACATTACTTTCCAGCAAGTTGTTTTCAAATAATTCAAAGAGATCCATGATCAATTTAAGTGCTCAATTTCAGGCATAGATTACATTAAACTTCATGATTTCATTTCATTCAACCATCAAAAATTCAGTTTGGATGACAATATTGATACAATCAATTTACCGAATTCATTGTCCTTGTGTCCTTCACATGAAGCTCGAGTGCATCAATCATCTAGCCAGCTGGACTAATAGTCATCATCAAGTGAGAATTTCCAATGGTACATGGAGCACTCTCATGATCTTAAATCAAGTTCTTATGAACAATTACTACCATAGAGGATCACTCATGCCCCTTAAGAATAAAGAGGCTCTGATACCAATTGATAAAATATAGACAAGAAAAACAACATGGCAGAAAAGGATCACTAGCCAACACTTACATTATTCACTCCAATGTTACATATTTATAGTACAATGGGTGATGCCACCTCATAGAGAGATTTGCTCTAGATCCTAAAATCATGCATGATGATTAGGCTAGGCAATCTTAACTAACTCATTAGTCATCACTTGAGTATATATTACTAATAGACTAAATGAATAATACAAATATAGGTGGCAATTTAGACTTTAGTGACTGGTAAAGGTAAGCCATAGGCTAACACTTCATACATTTGACAATGTGACTTAGTAAGGTCTATAAACCTACTGATGAGGTGTATGAAATATGATATACTCATGTCCTTGCAACAACTCTTAAAATGATCTTGTAAGTAGGATGGCAGAGTGAGTAAGAACAATTTTATAAGAGCATCCTCTCCTTCCAACTTTATCTCGCTCAAATACTCCAAACAGTTTATGATGCGAGGAGTTGGGAGGCCCAAAAACGTTGGAGAGTTGTTTAGCCATTTTGTATCAAAGTAATTTGGGTATCGTTAAAAACTTATGAAATCAATACTCGGATACATTTGTTCCTAGTGTGCCATGATCCCATAACTTGGAAATATCACAAAAAGTAAGGTGGCACCCTGATAAATATTAGTGGAGTCGCCAGATAATTTGCCTGAAACTATCAAAGGATAAGGGAAAACACCCTATTGGAGTCGCCAGGTAAGCTTGTAAGATAAGGCTCTAAGGCAAGGTTTACCGAAAAGGTTTGTCATCTTGAGGAGAATTGACTCAGTGTTCCCCGGCAATGGTGCCAAAATGTTATCACACAGTTTGTAGATGCAAGAAAGGCTAAAGAATACTAGGTCAAACTGGCGAAACATGAACCTTCCCTACCCAATGTCACCACAATGGGGAGACTCTTTCTATTTAGGGAGGCTATGCCCAGGGGAGATGTCCCTGGTAACCTGGAGTTTTGAAGAGGCAAAATTTAAAAGGACAAAGGTAAAGTTCCCCCTTCACAGGTCACCACCAGAACAGATAGTCTAGGCTGAACAACCAATAACAAAGTGAATCCCCAAAGAAGAACACCTGCCTGGAACAAATCAACAACAAACCAATATATGCAAGCTATAATTTAATGGGTTAGTACTTCATAAGACTATCTGATATTTAAATAAGCAATTATGGCAATAAATATTGACGAAGTCAATGTTTATTAATATAGAAATGCAAAAAATATCACTTCCTCAATAGATACTGAAATGACATGGCATTCAATGTAATAAATCAAAACACCATCAATTAATGCATAAATCACCATTCAATTGCTCTTAAAACAAGATGTTGCTACATAAAGATGAAATATTCAGGTGTGACGTCAACAACTTAGGGTTAGCAGTTAGTTAGGGTTTCAATTTAAAAAAAAGAGTTTAAGAGTTGTTTGATCACTTTCACTTCAACGTTGGAGGTCTAAGATCAGTGCCTTTGGGTTAATGGAGTCAATTTAATAGAGGATGCAAGGGTTGAAGGAGGACGGCTAAGGACTAGAAGGAAAGTTTCTAAAGTGCTACTATGGAAGGGCCCCAAAATCAAATCCCTAAGGGAGAGAGGCTCAATCCGGTGTTTCTAAAGCAAGGCCTCGTGCTCTCTCCTCCTTCCTTAGGTTAACTTGGAAAAAAAGGCTAGCATGAAAGATAAATCAAGACAAGAGAGTGTAGTGAGGGAGAGTGTTGCTACAGCAAGGCTCTATCACTAAACCCTAGAAGAAAAATGGCCCTAGGTGTAGATAACCTAGGCCTGGGACATCTCCTCCTTCTTGACCTCTGGAAAGTACGACTAGCTCAGGGAGAAGAAGAAATGAGAGTGTAGCTATGGCTAGGCTCTTTCTTCCTTCTTCAATGGCTGAAAATTTCTCTATTAGGGGACATGAGACAAGGACTTACTTGTTTGCTTGTCACATAGGGTTTTGATTCAACAAATTATAAATACATGTAAGAAAATAAGACTACAACCATTCAATCAAGAATTTTTGCAGAAAAATACTTACATTTGATCAAGAAATAACCATGCAAACCCTAGTTGTAACACCTTCCTTCAAGAGAAAACCATAAAATTTCAAGAAATGCCTTCCTTCAACAAGTGCGTCTCACTAAACCATCAAAAATACCCAAGTAGGGTGCTAAAATCAGATCTCACTAATGAGTGAGTGATGAATCATGATAAAATGAGGCTAAAACTCCTCAATATATAGTGTATCAATGACCTAATTTACTTTTTAGGTCATAAAAAGGATGACAAGGCCAGAATATCAAGGTAATATTGTTTTTACATTAAATGTTCATTTAAAAACCCTAACTGAGCAAAAGTAAGACATCAAGCCCCACTGAGGGAGACGTTAGCCCCTTTTAGGGCAAATGCAGCACCAAAGGGCAAAACGTTGGCCCTCTTTGGGCCTCCCAATCATGCCACACGTGCCAACTTCCCTGTCAAACTATCATATGCTCAAGGTGACGTCATGAGCTCATAGGTGACGTCCTGGGCCATCCAGGGAAAACGTTCCACTGGAAGTGGGTCAATCCCCCTAGGTCGAGCTCTGCCAAAGTGCCTCTGATGAAACTTCCTCTTCTTCTTCGGTGTAAAACCCTGATCAACCATCATCCTGTCTCTGCCCCCTGATGGGTTCTCAACATCCATTTGGTGGGATCTTCAACCCCATAGAGGTCCGAACTTATCATCTCCCCATGTTTACCGGTCCAAATGGTACTTGTCCGTCGGGCATGGTCATGCACATCAAAAGCTACGCCCTCCATGGGCTCATTATTCACAGGGATCATAGCAATGTCAATCACATTTCATCATTAATATTATTAAACATACGCATAAAAACCCTGATACATCGGTCAATAGCTCAAAGACATTGCAAAAACCTACAATACAAGACTGGAGAAAAAGACAAGACGTCCTATTGGGCTAGTATCCACAAGAAAAGGGAAGTTTCCAGGAAGGTTTCATCCAAGCCATGTACGTGAGATTATGTGGCTAGGGGATGTCTAGACATGTGGGTGAAGTGAGAGGCCCAGGATGCATAATGTTATCTATGGGTGCCTTTTTAGAAGGCGAGTTGTACCTTTCATGGATGCATTTTTTCCAAGCCCGTTCTTTCCTTTATTATTTTTCTTGCTTTATTCTTTTATTTTCTTTTTCTTCTTCTTTTTCTTTTTATTCAAGGGCTGACCAGAGGACACTGTCTTGGCATGGTGACCAGAGCTGACAGTGTTACCCACAAGTACTTTCACAGAGATGAGAAGGTTGGCTCGTGATGAGACCCATTTTCCCTTGGCCATGCAACCAAAGGTCACTGCCTTGGCGTGGTAACCAGATGGTGGCAATGTCATACTTCTAGGTACCCATGAACCTAATAGGTTGGCTCGTGATGAGACCCCCTATCATTTGACTAGATCTTGTTTATTATTTTTCGGGTCCCTCCTGTTTCTTGCTGAGAGGCTTTTTATTGCCTTCTCGGGGATCCCTGGGCAAAGCATATCGAGGTTTCATTTTAGGCTTTTGTCTTTTACCAGCTGCTTTTACCTTCTTAGCCTTTAGCCCCTTCTTCCCATGAGATAAGTTGCAATCCTACAAATAGGTCAACCCAATGCCCGGACAAGGGGAATGGGGTAAATGAGTGGGAGACAAGATGAAACAGTGGTGCTATGATGGGAGCGGACGATGGCTCTTTAGAAATTCCCTAGTGGCAAACCAAAACCTATGGGCACAGGCTTGCTAGGGCACCCTGTCAATTCTCCCAATCATGGTCAAGTGGGCCAATGTAAGATCCAAGAAGTTGTTAGAGATAAAATGAATCAGATGCATATATTTAAAGGTTTCAATGATCAAAAGTGACACATGCCATAATACCTGGACCAATTACCTCATGGAGCAAGAACCTCTTATGATACAGGACCAAGCCGATGGTGATGGATGTTGTTGTTGCTAACAAGATAAAGATGATGGAAGAAGAAAATGATGGGCTCTCCAGGGCCATTCTCAAGTCAATCCTACTCTCGATACTCCATGTCTAGGACCCATGGGCCTCAAAACATGATCTCCTAGTTATCCCTAAAAAGTGGAGATAACACTACCTATACTAGCTAAGAGAAAGTATCAAAACTAATAAACATTGAACCAAGCAATACATGCATCAACTTCTCTATTAAAAATCTATTTAAAAAAAAACAATAAAAATATACATAAAAAGTAATGAAGTTAAAAAAACATTTTCAAAATAACAAAAATAAGAATAAAAATTTCCATGACAAAAAAAAACAGTGTTACAAAAATCCAAATAAAAAAACTTTTTCAAAATAACAAAAATAGGAATATAAATATGCATGGCAAAGAAAACATAGTCTTACAAAAATTATAGCAAATAACATGAGTACTCCACAACTTATCCACCACACCACAATTAAAGCTCCTCAAAAAAGTTGGTAAAAATGGCTTCTCCTTATTCAGACTTAAAAAAAATTACAAAATTGTAACACAAGAAAAATGCTTTTCTCATTCATTTTTTCTATTATTTATATATCTTTACAAAACAAGTGTCTCTTCTCGTACCCTTATCCAAGTGGCATTTTCATCTTTACATTTCAAGAATCTTTTTCTTCCAATAACTATTAAGAAACAAATTTCCATCTTGGTTCTTTGTTTCCTTTCATCTTCTCTTCATTCTCTTGACAAGTGGTATCCCACTGTTGCTTCAAGTGGTGGTGGGCCTTTTCTTCTTTTGATTCTCTCTTTTGTAACATGCATAAACAACATATTATTAGAACAAGCATTTTAAAACTTATTATTTATATCAACAATGCTGCAGCGAAATTTAAGGTTTACCATAATACTAGTATTGCAGCGGAATAATTTGAATTGCTGAGAAAACTTGCGATGAGATTCCAATGTTAATTGCATAGTGTTGTAGTGAAATTTTGGAGTTCATCACTCTTATGTTGTTGCAGCGAATGTTCAAGTTTTACCAGAGAAAAGTAGAACTTTACACCGTGAGAACCTTAAGAGTATTACAACAGTTATGAAAATTGGAACTTGAAAAATTTTCACAGTAGATGCTTATAACTCAAACATTTAGGAACCAAGGGTGGAAATTTACAAGTACAAAGTTTTTAAAACTTTAAGCAAAGAAAATAGTCTCTTAGGAACAGAAAACCGAATATAGAAGTGTTTCCTATAAGAGAAAAATTAAAATTGAGCTTTATGCTCAACGAAAAACTTATTAAAGTTTGAATGATGTAACTTGGGGCTTGTTGAGGTCTCAATAGGTTTCTACAGAGGAAATGTCTATACTCATCATACACCTTATCTCCTAAACTTGTTGAATGTCTTGATATTGTTCTGGGATCATATTTGATCTTTCTTTGAAGATATGTAAGATATAGAATAATGTTAATAGAATGTCAAAATATTCAAAAAAATATGTGAACTAAGAGAGAATATATAGAGTTAAATTGTAATTTACATACCACAAAATGTGTTAGCCTTGGTGCACCATGAGTTGTCTATGTAAGTATTCCATGGAATTGAAATTGTTTTTGGCCCATTGATTTGGAGATGTCATACATAGTGATGTTGACCCATAAATTAAAAGTTCGTCAATAAAAGGCTAAAGAAATATGTCCACATCTCTAACTTGGTACATACCCAGTTAGTTGAAAATATAGATAATTAATTTCTTGTACATACAGAATATGTAACACAAATAAAAAAAAAAGAAATCGGTATGTTGTGAACATTCTTAAAAATAAACACCTAGAACAATTAATGCCAACATTATGTTCTCTGTCTTTATTGACATCCAACGATGCATGTTATCATTTATAACGAAAACTAGTCAAACTCAATAAGATCTTAGCTCTCCAAATAGATTAACATCATTAGTCACCACCAAAAGTCTAATATTACAAGGTTCTTCTTTAAAATGGGCCTTATTTCCTTGATGTCCCTATATTCATAATCATCCCTAGGTATTTACATAACACCATCTTCACTTCTCTTCCATGCATGGTAATCCATAAAATGTGCTAAGTTTTTGCACTTAAACAATCGTTCAAAATGTGGAATTATAGGGATATGATGAAGAACATTGCAAGACACCGTATTTGTTACCTGATTAGTTCGATATCTACTAATTTAGGATATTCAATCTTTGTTGCATGTTGTCCATAATATATAATATGATCATTAAGACATGCATCAGTTGTGTGATGCTCCATTTCTATATCTTTCATAAGGTCACACAATTCTTGGTATGTGTGATATAAGGTATTTGATGGTGGTAGGAGGATATCACCTAACAATCTACAATCAATACACACACACACACACACACACACACACATTGAATGATGTATATTAAATCCTAACCTACAATATATATATATATATATATATATATATATATATATATATATATATATATATATATATATATATATATTATAATCACAAAAAAATAGACAAAAACTTGTATTTACATAAAGAATTATCTTTCATATCTTAATATCTGTGTCATACATGTGTTTGAAATACCATTCATAACCTTCAAGTTGACCAAGAACACCATAGTATAGAGAAGACTTGTCTTTGAGCCTTAGTATAAGGGGTTTTGTTCCTCATCAATAAGAGGTACGTCATGAATATCTTCATAGGTCTCATCCACATGTGGATTTTCATCCATGGAAACAAAGGTGTCATGGATTAGCCTTCATTCTCAATAATATCAGTGTCATTTTCTTCCTAGGATCAACTTCAATTCTATCACCCTTGCCATCTCTACTACAAATTGCAGTATTATGAATTATAAGCATAGGAACTTTTTTCTTTGTAATTATATATAAATAAATATAATTAGTATCGAAATATTAAAACATTTAAAACTTAAAAAAAGAGAGACAAAAAACATGTTTTATTTATCTTACCAAGGGACAATATTTGGTTCCCCCTTCGAGGTTCCCATGATGATAGTTGTTGACCTATTAATTCTTCTTCTTCTTATGTCTTTGCATTTCATGCAAGGGCAATGTCATTTACCATCACCAATATCAAAAATTTTGGGATGATCTTGAGATGGATTTTCACAATTGCTTGTATGCACAAAATAATTGCATTCATTAATATCAACATCCATGGTGAGAGCCAAGGCTTCTTTGGTTACATCTTCTATATAAGCTAACTAGTTGGATGCACCAATGCTTGAGTCAGGGTTATTTGACATAGTTTTCTATTTCAACAAAATATTGACCAATTCAATAGTATACATTCAAAGAATTTTACAAACAAATAATTCAAATGGTGTTTACAAATTTTAACCGAATAAATTTTTATTATGGGTAGCAAAATTTCACTTATGGGTAACAAAATTTACTTGTCATATTATTTCATCTAATCCCAACTCTTCAAAAAAAAATAGTGTCAATCCATTTCATGTGGGTATCTTTTAAAAGGCGTAATAAAACTCTATTTGGAAACATGTTGAAAGTATAAACTTCTTGTTGGACAAAAAACAATTCCTACAAATGTGGATTATTCGATGTTTAAACAACATTAGATATATTTAAAAATTTTAAAAATGTGTATGGAGATTTGAAATCGATTAAACTATGTCTTAAACATTGTTTAACAGGTTAATGTTGGTTAACCGACATTTTCCAAGAGAAAAAAACAAGAAACAAGACAAATTTCACCAATTGTAGTTGGTTTTCGACATTATAATTTTTTTCTTTTAATAAACATCAATTCAAACGTTGTATTTCAACTCTAAATGTGGTAGTGTGGAGGAAGTAGAGAAATTTAAATCATGGGTAGGAGAAGGAGGTGCCTCTAATCATTTACCTATTTTTCTTCAAATGGAAAAGGAGGAACATAAACCTCTAGGGGGATTTAATTTAATCACACTTGGCTTGAAGAAGAATGATTTAGAAACATAGTTATTTAGAATTGGAAGAAATTTGTTCCAAATTCATGTAAAATAGCTATGTATTAATTTGTAGAAAACTTAAATTTAAAAAAGAAATAGTGGTAGATTACGCAACTAAAAAACCCAGAATTCTCAAAAGAGTTGAGAGACATTGAGGAACAAATCAAGATATTGTTTGATAGGAATAAAGAAGATATTTACTCAAAAGAATAATATACTACATTAAAATTGTTAGAGGGGGTAAAAAGGAAGTTGGTGGAACAAGAAGAAGCAATGTGGAGACTGAAAAGTTGGGTTATTTCACTAGCAGAGGGGGATGAAACACTAAATTATTCCAAAATTATGTAAAACATAGAAATAATATAAACACTATATGGGAGATAAGTAAGAAGGAAGGCTCAAAGGTTAGAAGATTCTTGGAAATTGGTAATGAAGGAGTTTGTTACAAGGATTTTTTTATGCACCTTGTTATCTCGTACCCTAGGGATAACTAAGGATATCATGTCTTAAGGCCCACAGGTCCTAGACATGGAGTACCAAGAGACAGATGACTTGAGCATGGCCCTGGAGGGCCCCTCTTTTCTTCAGTGCATCCCATTTATCAATAGAAGCAATATCCATCCCACTAGTCTGGTCCTGAAGTAGCAGTAAGTCTTGCTCCATGAGGTAATGAGTCCAGGTATCATGGTATGTGTCACTCTGATTCTTGAAGCACTTGAATATGTTGCATTGAATTCTCCTTCATTCCATAACGTTTGCCTGGAAATTATGTTCTTTGACTTGTTCATACTTGGAAGGGTGACACGATGCCCTAGTAAGTGATCTCCCTTTAGGATGGGTTGCCATTGGGTGGGTCTATGAAAGGCCTTCGTTCATTTCCTCCATACTTACCACTTTCCATATTTATTTCTCTCATATTCCCCTACCTTTGTATGGGAATTGGGATTGGACACACTAGGAAGAGTTGTACCTTGCCTTGTGGCACTAGTACATATTGGAAAAAAAATTATGTTCTATTTGCGACATTATGGACAAAATTGGCCATACTGTCGAAAAATAGAGGAAATTAAAAAAAAAAATCTCCATATTGCTCGATAACGTTGTTCTTGCGACGTACTACTAAAAAATGTGGCTCTTACGACGAAGTTAGGAGGACGTCGCTCTTGCGACGACGTTGCATTTTCGTCTCTCTTGCAACGTTGGTGAAATATTCGTTGCACTTGCGACATTATGGACACTAGGTTTTCCCCACCCCAACGGTCACCTAGTATTTGACCAAGTCAACTTTGACTTGGTCAACTATAGTTAGAATTGCGACGTTATAAAATCTATAAATATGTTGCATTTTATGGATGTTGTGACAAGTTTGCTATAATAACGACAGTTCAAAAAGGGTATACGTCGGTTTTCTTGGCGAATAAAAAATAGGTATTTGTTTTCAATATATGTCTGTGGGGAAGAATGTCAGAAAACATTAGAGGTGGGAAAAAAATTAAAGAGGGTGAAAAGGGTGACGATAAATGTTATTTCCCTTGCAAAAATTGTTGTACTAGACGTCCCGAAAGAGTTTTAATAGCAACAGCTAAAAAACATTGTAGAAAATATGGGCACATGGACGAGGGATCAAATGAATATCGTCCCATGGTAATTAGATATATATATTCATTATCTATTTTTATATTTATTGTATTCTCAAACTTTTATATTGTTTTATACATGCACTAATTTTTCATGATTGTTTGTAATTATAAAGTTAGATTTTCCCCTAAACTTTATGCACAAAGCACCAAGTAGTAGCAAAAATGATGTTGTACAAGATGAATAACTTGAAGCAGATAATGAAGATCAAGTTAATGATCCCATGGAAGTAGATGACAATAATAACATAGTTCAAGATGATGAGACAAATAAAATGATCCAAGACTTATTCGGTCATCCAGATGAGCATCATGGGGATAATAGTGATGGTATTTATGATGAACCTCTGATTGAAAAGGCAAATAAACGACTTTATAAAGGGCCAAGAGAAAATCTTTTCTCCACTACATTGTTGATGGTGAACTTAAAGGTTACGAATCATTTGCCGAACACTTGTATGACACAGATCCTAAGATATGTAATATGTTTCATGACATCTACATAAAGGTTGACTTTTCCCCATTTGTTTTAGTGTTAATTAATTTGTAAAATAAAAATGCAATATTTACAATTACTATTCTTTACATTAACTATTTATTTTTTCTGTTTTAGATTGTTAGGTGAATTTTTGTTACCCTCGTCAAATATTTTACCTCGCACATATTGAGATTTACATGCCATTATGAAAGACATTGGAATGGAGTATCAAAGTATAAATGCATGCCCTGATGATCATATTATATATTATGGACAACATGCGTCGAAAACAAAATGCTTGATATGTGGTATCAGTATATATCGAACTGATCAAGTAACAAAAATGGTCCCTCGAAAGGTTCTCTGGCATATTTCCATAATTCCACGTTTTCAACAACTATTCAGGTGCCAAAGCATAGCACAGTTTATGGATTACCATGCACGAAAGAGAATTGAATATGGCGTTCTTCGAATGCCTGCAGATGGTTATGCATTTAAAGAAATTGCTGCAAAATGGCCATAATTTACAGATGAACCTCGTAATGTTAGGCATTCATTGGCAATTGACGATGTTAATCCATTTGGAGAGCTTCGGTTTGTTTACTCAGTGTGGCCTATTTTTTTTATCAAGAATAACATTCCTCCTTGGATGTCAATAAAGAGGGAGCACACAATGTTGACAATGATTATTCTAGGTATTTGTTTACATTAATTTTTCGAATTTAAATTTTTCATTTTTCTCTTTTTTTGCACAACATCTTTTATTTATTTATTTATGTATATATACATACCATGGTAGTAATTTCGTGTAATTTCAAACAATTAGGTAAGTACCAAGTTAAATATATGAATGTGTATATCGAGCCTCTTATCGACGAGCTAATAAAGTTATGGGAGGGCATCACTATGTATGACATCTGTAAACCAATTGGGTAGAAGAGATGTTAATGTCGTGGAATACTTTTATGGACAATTCATGATGCCCCAGGAACACATTTTTGTGGTATGTAATGTTCCATATTGCACGCTTGAATAGTATATAATTAATTTAATATATCACGCATGTTGTTTAAATAATCATTTTGTATATTAATAATTCACATTAATCCATCTGTTGCAGGTCTTCAAACAAAGGGTAAATTTGCATGTCCAGTTTGTGGTCCTAAGATGAAATCTCGTCGGTCAAAAAGTTTAGGAAATGAGGTGTTTGATGAGTATAGACACTTCCTCTCTAAGAACCATAAGTATTGTACTACTTAAAAAGATCTTTTCAATGGGAAACAATAGACTGGACTAAAACCATAAAGAATGACACCTCGCCTATGGAAGTTGGGATATGACAGAATTAATCCTCGAGGTATGCATTTTGTTTATGTATCGTAAATGGAATCATGTTTTGAAATTTTATTTTAATTATTCATTTTATTTTACCGCATTTGATAAATAGTGTTCTGGTTTTTTTTATGCTTCATCAATGTCGTCGTCGTGAAGGTAGTAATAATGGGCTTCCACAAGGAATGAAATGTTATCCCACTCAATTCTTGAGGTTTCCTTACTATGAGGACCTAAAAATAGTTCATTTATTTGATACAATTCATATCGAGAAGAATGTGACAAAAACATTATGGTGAATCATAGATGGCAGGAGGGATAAAGAAAAAAAATTCAAAAATTGTAATGACATTCAGGAATCCAATAATGCAATGCAAAGTGTGATCCGATCAAATAACGATGGAGACCAAAATAACCTTCCATGGTTATTAACAGAGCAACAAAGAAATGGTGTAAAAGAGGTCATTCAAAAAATTAAATTTCCCATAGGTTTTTGTTCAAACATAAAGAATATCTTAACGAAGAAAGGTGAATTTGGTGGGGTAAAAACACATGATTGGCATACCTTCATTAAGGTAATTAATGATTTTAGTATTCATATTTATATATTGGTTGTATACCTTTTTTGAGATTTTTTTTTTTTTTTTGTCTAGTTTTGAACAAGTAACGATTCGTTTTTATTGTTACAGTATGTTCTACCTCTATCTCTCCCAAACAACTTTGACAACAACATTAAACAAGTTATATATGATCTTGGAAAATACATGAGGTAAGTAGATGCAATATATATGCAACACAAAATTTCAATTTTTTGTTGTACTTAATGACATGTGTTTTACTTGTAATGTAATATGTATTATGTTTTGTTGAAACATGTTATTTTCTTGCGTCATGATCTGTAGATGGTTGTCATTGAAAGAAAACCATGAATATGATATAAAGTATTGGAAGAGAGAAATTCCTCGACTAATGTGTGAAATGAAGAAGTATCTACCTCCCGCATTTTTCAATGCACAAGAACACTACTTCATACACCAAGTTGAGGAGATTGAAATGTGTGGACCTGTACACACAAGGTCAATGTGGATGGTGGAGAGGAACTTGAAATCATTGAAGGTTTTGGTTAGACAATGAGCACGTACTAAGGGTTCTATGGTGGAGGGATATATGGTATATGAATCCATGGTGTATATTAGTCAGTATCTTCCTAAATTAGCAGCGCAAGCTATGCATTTGGGATGTGAACTCCATCAAAAATTTTGAAAGGGAGCAGTTGTTTGGGAAAGGTACAATGAAGAAAGTGAGAGGTAATTTAATTGTGGATATTTTTAATAAATATAAATTTTTTTTCGTTTTTTTGTGTATATAATCATACTCATTTAATATTTATTCTTTCATCATTTATTAATATTTACCATGGTTATAACTAATATTTAATATTGGTGAATTGTGATTTTTTGATCGGTCAGTTGGTCAAGATTGGAATGCACTACATTTATACATTGCAAACAATCTTGACTGGATGAAGGTATGGATTGATAGATGTAAAGAATGTCATGGTGGTAGGTTATCATGGAAAGAATTGTCTGAATTGGTTAGAGAAGCTCGTCATAATGGAGATTTCAATATTACGCAGAGGGAAATAGATTTAGCATATTGTTTGAAATATGGAAAGGAAAGCAAATTCACCCATTTTTTTCAGTTATTTTTTATTATATTAATGTGACTATAGGTGTGTTTTTTTCATATTATACTTTCCAAGTTATATAAATTTGTTTATTATTAATTGACAATGCATCTTTTACATGTCTGGCATATTGTAGTTGAAACACCACAAGGCTATGTGGTGCAATGGTCATAAATTTTGCATAAAACTGTTGTATGAAATCAGAATTTTTTTTTATGGTGGGATAATTGCAGTATTCCATGTCACTAATGTTTCCTCTAGGAGTGACAGACGTCCTTGAGAATATGAAAATAGATACTATGGGTTTTTGAATGACATAATTGAGTGTGACTTTAATTCCTTCAAATTAGTTTTGTTCGATGTCAAATGGTATAGGTTACGAATGCATGAACATGATGAGGAAAGAACGATTATTCAACATGTCAATGGATTTTCGACGATTAAAACAACAGTTTTTGAAAAAGTAATGACCGCTATGTTTTTCCAAGTCAATGTGAACAAGTCTTTTACTCAAAGGTTTTGGGTAAGAGGGATTGGTCATTTTCTGTTAGATATGATCCAAGACGAAGGCTAGTAAAGTATATTGTATATGAAAAAGATGATGTAGAGCTAGAGCAAGAAGAATATGGGTCGACAAATGAAGAAGATGAATAAGATGAACCACGCGTAGGAGACAACGTGCAAGTTCTTGATGATGATATCGATGAAGATATGCTCGAAAATGGTATTGATGATGATGATGATATCATCAATCCTTTCAACATTGTTTCTGAACCAGATGTTGATATAGATGTCAAGTTGGATGATCAAGAAGAAGAAAAAGAAGAAGGATGATACAAATGTTGCGTTGGTCGATGAGGTACGTAACTAGATATTTTAATTTGTATGAATTATTCTCTTTAAATAATGTTTTATGTGGGTTAATTACATGTTTTTAAGTTTTATTTCATTTTTTTTTTGTAGTTTCTATGCATGATTACTATGTTGCTTTTGTTTATTTTCTATTTTATAGATTGTGTATTGGGGAATTGAGAGCTATGTGAGGGGGGGGGCATGGGGGCATATGAGCTTCCACCTTCACATGGTTGGTCTTGTTTAGTAGAGAATAAATTATTCTTGAAACCAAGAGAAGTTCATTCATTCATATTTATACTCAAAGATCACTCACAGACCCACTCTATATACCGTCTCATCTCGTCCTCGTTTCGTTTTAATTTTCTCGGTCCAATTTTAAAGGAAACAACTATTAAAAGACATTGTACTAGGGCTAGAGTACATGGTGGGAAACAATGACCTATGAATGGGGCCAACGTTGAAATTTTTTCAAAATGTTTCTGTATGCACCAAAATTTGACATGGATACTCTATTCACATTTGACATGCATCGAAATTTGACATCGATACTCTATTCACATTTGACATGCACCAAAATTTGACATGGATAGTCTGTTCCATGTCAAATTTCAAGATAGTTCCAACAACAATTCTATAGAAGGGAATAACAAACATTGACAATGAGACGTGCATGATGAGCGTTGATGAAAATGTGGATGATATCAAATATTATGTGGGGACATCATACATCCTTGAGTCTTGAAACCCTCCCATACTATCAAGGCATGTGTGTCTAGTCTAACCATGTCAAATTTTGACACATACAAGAACATATTGAAGAAATTTCAACGTTGGCCCCATTCACTACTCACTATGTGGGGTCGATGCATGAAATTTGTGGTGGGTGAATTGGAAGTTCGATGACATTTCAAGAGAGTTCCAACGAAGATTATACATATGGAAATGACGAATGATGATAATGAGACATCCATTATGAACAGTTATGCAAACATGGATGATATCAAAGATTATGTGGGGACATCAGACATCCTTGAGTCTTGAAACCCTCCCATACCATCAAGGCATGTTTCTAGTCTAACCATGTTGAATTTCGACGCATACATGTAGAGTTTGAATAAATTTCAACGTTGTCCCCATTCACTACTCACTATGTGAGGTCGATGCAAGATGACATTGGTGATGGGTGTATTAGAAGTGCCATGACATTTCAAGAGAGTTTCGACAAAGATTATATAGATGGAAATAATGAATGATGACAATGAGACATCCATTATATTAAACGTTGATGCAAACATGGACGATATCAAATATTATGGGGGGGCATCAAACATCCTTAAGTCTTGAAACCCTCCCATACCATCAAGGCAACTATCTAGTCTAACCATGTCAAATTGCAATGCATACGGGAACAGATTGAAAAAAATTCAACGTTGGCCCCATTCACTGCTCATTGTGTGGGTTCGGTGGAAGAAATTTTTGATGGGTATATTGGAAGTTCCATGTCAAATTTCAAGATATTTCCAACAATGATTCTATAGAAGGGAATTGAGAATGATGAAAATGAGAGGTGCAACATGATGAACATTGATGCAAATGTGGACGGTCTCAAAGATTATGTGGGGACATCATACATCCTTGAGTCTTGAAACCATCCCATACCGTCAAGGCATGTGTTTAGTCTAACCATGTAAAATTTCGATGCATACAGGCACATATTGAATAAATTTAAACGTTGGCCCCATTCACTACTCACTATGCGGGGTCAGAGAATGAAATTTGTGGTGGGTGAATTGGAAGTTCTATGACATTTCAAGAGAGTTCCAACAAATATTATACAGATGAAAACAACGAATGACGAAAATGAGATGCCCATTATGAATGTTGTTGCAAACATGGACAATCTCAAAGATTATGTGAGGACATTAGACATCCTAGAGTCTTGAAACCCTCCCATACCGTCAAGGCATGTGTCTATTCTAACCATGTCGAATTTCGACGCATACATGCACATGATCATGATCATGAAGGAAGATTCCCACTTATGGATGTTTCTCGCACTTATGTGTATGCTTATTATTAAGGACACCCACCTTTCTTGGAGCCTTATTGCACTTGCTTTCATTACGATTCTTCATGTGGGCGCCCAAGCCATCTTGAAAAAGTTAATTTGAAGCCAAAATTGATCCTTATCCGACATATGGCTCGTATTCTTTCCTTTTTTGTGCCTTTCATGTGGGTCCGCACACATCTTTCCAACTCACCTTGTGTTGTGTTTGGGTGCTCTGCCTCCTTTTTGTTACGATTCCTCTTGTGGGTGCCCCTCTTGCCAACTCGCTTTCCCTTGCCTTTGGGAACCCTACCTTGTTTTCGTTACGATTCCTCATGTGGGATCCCCTCTTGCAAACTCACCTTGCGTTGTTTGTGGGTGCCTAGCCTTGTCCAGGTCGTCTTGAAAAATTAAGTCGAAGCCAAAATTTATTTGTATCTGACATCTAGCTCATCTTCTTTCCTAGTGCTCCCTTGTGTGGCCCTTTTCATGCCTTTAATATGAGTGGTCGCACCTCTTGCCAACTCGCCTTGCATTGCATTTGGGTGCTCTGCCCCATTTTTGTTACGTTTCCTCTTGTGGGCGCCCCTCTTGCCAACTCACCTTGCGTTGTGTTTGGGCACCCTGCCTTGTTTTCATTACGATTCTCATGTGGGTGCCCCTCTTGCAAACTCACCTTGTGTTTGCAATAAAACAAACAAAACAAAATTCTTAAAACCTTTAACCTTAAAACCACCAACTCTTAGCATTCTTAAGATCTCTATAGACTCGTGCCCCTTAACACTTATAACCATTATCCCCTATAAATCCTAACCCATATAACTTCTATAACTTCTAATCATTAAAAGATAATTTCTATATCTTTATAACCCTTGATTCTTATAACATTTATCACATGAAACCCTTATCCCTTATAACCTCTAATTTACTCTAAAGCACTATAATTTATATCCCATATGGCTCATATCACCACTAACTAGTATAATCACTAATTAAATCTTATAATATCAAACCCATATAATTGTACAAATCCTAACACCTACAAAACTTATATACCTTTATCCCTATTATCCCTAACATCCCCAACCCATATAACCCTAAATATTTAACCTATGACCCATGTAACACTTAACATCTAACTTCTACAACCCACAAAACTAACATAAACTTCAACCCCTAATAATTATCCCTTATAACTCTTATAACCCCTAACCTATAATAGGTATAATTCCTAACGCCTAAATCCTACCCAACCCCTAACATGTATATCATGTAACCCTCATAAACTCTAGATTCTAACTCTCAAACCCTTATAATTGTATAACTCCTAACACTTATAATGATGCTTGAATTTAATTCCTAATCCCTAATGTATGTAACCCTTGACCCCTATAACATTAAACCCTTATAATACCTAATACATAACCCCTAACCCTTGTAAAAACTATAACCTCGAATCATTAAAAATATTAAACACTATAACCTTTAAACCACTACCTCTTATGTATAACAGATATAACATAATGTTATAACATATATCACATGTATGTTATAACATATATGTAAGATACATGTGATATATGTTATAACATAAATATACACAACAAAACCAAACCGAGAACCGTGTGGTCCCATTCACACTCTACTATTCTTTTTAATGATACATGTGCCTATGCATGAGACCGTCGAGATCATGCAATTTCAAGATCTCAGGGGAGGGAAATAGTTGCACCTGCGTGAGACTGTTGAGATCAGAAAATTCTGATATCGAGGGGAGGGAAATAGTTGCACCTGCGCACGATACCATCGAGGGAAATCTATGAAATTGATCAGGCAATGTTGAGACTGAGGGAGAGGGAAAGGATATGTGAAATTGATCATGCGACACCGAGACTGAGGGAGAGGGAAAGGATGGTGAGTACCTTTTCACACTCGAATTCAAATTGGGCATAAACTTGAATTATCCTTTATCCTACGTTTTCTTTTGTGTGAAGTGATTTTTTCCTACCAATCTGAACATCCATCTTGAGGAAAAATTGAACATTTGTAACCCTATGGACTAGAAAACATGCACAATTCTTCTCTGCAAATGCAAAGCTCTTTAACCAGAGAAAACCCTTTCAAAAACCCCTTCAAAACTCTAGAGAAACCCATTTTGAAAACCCTTTGAAAACCCCTTTGAAACTTCTCTCAACATCCAAGGGTTCACCAAACCAAGTCATATTGGCCCTAAATCGATCCTACACCTGCACACCTGCATCAACTCTCACACTTCATTTGCATCCCTATTTGCACCTAGTTCTCTTGCACGTATTATCTTAGTACCTAGGTGTGGACCTTGGGAATACCCTTACACCAATGTTAGAGTAAAACATAGGCATGCACTATTTCCCTTCTTGTGCCTCCACTATTACTTGTTGTGTCACAACCCTAAGAGTTTATTTTTAAATTGGTTGCATGTACTCTTTTTTTCAATCCTCTTTAGATAAGTCATTTTTTCTTGGTGCATCTTATTGAAAAGGCAACTAGATTTCTTCTTGTACATCTAGATTCTAAGTCCTTAGGTGGATTTTCTTTTGCTTTCTCTCTTTCAATATTATCTAGGAGTCTCTTCTACGCTACCACATTGTATTGACATTGGATGTATCTTTGAGTCCCATTGACCTACTTTTGTGGTCATTTGTTGGACATTAATAACATTATCTTATCTTATCTACATCTCTAGAAATTGTTAACAACTGACCACAGATGCCTTTTCAATTTCAACAAGTTGTTTGGGATTGAATCACCCTCTTCCATCTTCATTAGGAATCCACTAAAGTAGGTTGGTCGACTAAAGGAGAAAAGAGCATTGGCATTGTCAATGAAAGTACTTCCAAGAGAGGGAAAGATCACAATATGTCAATGGAATATGTTACATGAAGCATTTCAAATAAATATGTTCTAGTTGTAGTACAAAGTTGGTTTGTTTTCATGCTTGACTCCTAGATTAATTAGCGTGTGTTGTTTGTTCTCCTTAGTTGGCCTTAGGATTGATTTTGTGTCTAATGGCATTAGTTCCAGGGTATTCCAACTAGCATCGTGTCCTATTACCGCCACTTGTTGGAATGTGTCATTTGACTCCAAACATGCCCCTATAATGCGCAGATAGTATACCAATAGTAATAGAGCATAATACATTTATGAAAGAGTAACACTATGGTAATCATTATGAGCTTACTATGATACCAACAGGATACTAGTAATGAACTAGTGTTACATCTCGATTGACTGATTGTTTCTGTCATTAATGGTATTATAGGATGTATAAGAAAACAGGTATTTTTTAGATCTATCTTCATTGAGTGAGAGAAGTTCATGTAGAATAGAGGAAAGTGAGACATCTAATAGGTCTAACATGTGGAGATCAACTAGAGGTGAGAAGATCAAAAGAAAATTCCATAGACGCATGGAATTTTTTCTTGCGAAAGGGGGATCATGTTCTTATGATTATGAGAGCATAGATGACATCGAGGTTCCCTTGAGGTACAAACATATAGTGAAATGATGGGTACCCAAGGATCTTCCTGAAATAAACATTGATTTTTGTGTAAATGAAAGGATATACTAGATTGATCCATCGTCATTACATGGTTTGGGGATATTTTCCATGGATGGCATAAAGGTATGTTACAATGGATTAAATGAATTGATGGAGTACGTCAGACCCTGTTATATCTACAAATATTGGATACGAATAGTCCAATATGCAAAAAGTATGCAAATATATGGCTTGGATGCAAATTATATACAACTAAAAGACAATGATCAAAATAAATGAGAAACTATCTATATTGACGTAAGGCCAAAAGCAACGAGGAATATTGCATGGTTTATAAATAGTACATGACCCGCGACCACAAATAAACGACCCAATTGTGTATTTGAGGGGCGTGAAGGAAACCATGTATTCATATGTGCAATAAAATCAATAACTGTAAGGGAAGAGTTATTGATTGATTACAACTTGAATCGAATAGATACATATGTTGCTATTATGGGGGTGGTACGTATACTAATTTACCCAACCTGTAAGAAATGGCTCTTATATTTTATGATTTTCATTATGTTCTTTACGATGTTAATCCATTTGGGGAGCTTCAGTCTGTTTACTCGGTGTGGCCTATTTTTTTTATCAACAATAACATTCCTCCTTGGATGTCAATAAAGAGGGAGGATTTCTTATACATTTGAATTTGTTTCTCATGATAATGATCACAGTTCTAATTTTACTGTAATGTGGCAGGTTGACCGTGGTAAATCAAAAGTGGCCTTGGAACAGGTAAATGAACAACAATTTTCGAATTGCAATTAATGTGCATTTTATTTCTGTGGCGATTAGTTATTTTATTTTTTTACATAACTGAATTATCATTTATTTTTTTGAATATGTAGTTGATGGGACATGATGTTGATGATGATTCGCTCAACGAAACGGATTTGTATGAATCCCTTGACCCTATGGTTTTAATTAGAAAAAAAATTAATAAAGCAAACAAGGAAATAACTCACTTGTTAGATATTCTAGATCAAACTCATGAGGTCGAAGAAAGGATCAAAGAAGTTATGACAAGGCTTAAGACATATAATGTAATAACCATAATTTTAAGTGGTTTTATTTTTATGTCATAAGATCAATTATGAAAAATTGACTTTTAACTTTTACATTATCTAAACGAAAAAATGTTTTCTTTCTTATATAGAGATTTTTGGATCCTGTTAACATCGACATGCATGGTGTCGGTAGTAGTGGCATTGCATAGATGCCACAGGGTCCCGACGCAAGCCCTCGTAAAGATGCTAGGACGTAGCTATTCATATCTCCACCTTCCACACCATTAGGTGGGAGCCACGACACACACACCAAGAAAGAGACCACACATGTAGGCTCTGGAGGTGGTGATGGAGATGAGGTCGATGATTTGACCAATTATATGGTTGATTTTCCTAAAGAAAGACGTGTGACCAGCATAGGGACCCTTAAGGGCACATTTATGGTCAACGAGGAAGGGCTTCCATTAAATCAAGTTAAAGTCCCAGGTAATTTTTAAAAATTTAATTGTTTCGTGTTCTCTATGTAGACAAATAAAAATCATCTAAATTATTATTTTTAAATTAATAATCATATAATCATTTTGCGCATAGGGAATAACGATTTTTATAGGTCCTTGGAGAGTAAAGCATTGCTAATTTTTGGGCCCACCATACGGGAGAGGAGGAATTCCCAGAATTCCAACCTAAAAAAAGACTTGATGGATTATCTCGAAAGCCTTTTTGGTGTAGACACATTTAAAAAGACCTTGGCCACCGCCGCAGCTGGACAATATTTAAAATATACGTGAGAAGCATATAGGAAGCACTTGAAACAAAATTATAGGTACAAGCATCCTCTGATGATTCCAGAGAGGGAGTGGACAACCCTAATTGAGGACGCAAAAGAGAAGAAATTGACAGATGAAGGAAAAACACCCTCTGGTCCCAAAAGGTAAATTACAATTTCAATTCAATACCTTCAATTTTTTTTAGAAGTAAATAAAATTGTGGTATATATTAACATACTTGAAACTTTTGATGATAGGTTGACTAACACGTCAAATGCAACAAAAGCAAGGCTTTCCAAATGTGGCCAGCACAAGCTAGGCCAGGGCGGCTACTTGAAGTTGTAGTCACGAATTGTAAGTACCTAAATATCTTATTTGTATCGCCTTAAAAATTTTAGTTAATTGTAGCGAATAACATTAAAAATACATACTCTTATGCAATGCAGGGTGACAATTTTAGTATTGAAACCACGGAGGAAGACCTCTATCTTGGTTACAAGTACGGTTATAAATTTGTAGTTGAACACCGAAAAAGCTTGGGGTAGTTACCAAGAACCACTTTGCAGGGTAAGGTAAATAAAATTCAATCCAAATTAACCTTTATTATTAATATAATAGAGTCATGTTGGATATCATCGATAAATTTAATGTTTTACAACTTTGTTTTAATCAGGGGAGCAACATTGTCAATGAACACACTAGTATTGGAGACCAGTGCATTGATAGTAGTTTGTAACTAGAAGATGGTTCTCCCATGCAGTCCCAATATTCCACGGGGGTGCAGCCTCACTATGGTGCTATGACCGAGTTGGCACATGACGGTAATATGACTATATTTTGATCATATACTTAATAATTTCATAGTTATACATTTTGTACTTCTATTTGTTTTTACTTATACATTTATGATTGTCCTTACAAAGTTTGTGGTCTCAATGGCAGAGAATTTTGTACTTGAAGGTCATACAGTTGAAGAGGAGCACGCAGGGGCAACCATTCCAATGGTGCCAACCAGTGCACTAGGTAAATAATGACATTGCAGGTGTTTTTTTTAATATTACTGAACTAGTTCAATGATATTTAAAAACTGACCATCTAAATTTTGTATTTTTTTCTTTTGTAGGTGATGCCTCATCACAACGGCCTCTATTACCCCATGAGTACCCTGCGACTAGGCATGCTCTGCGTGAGAGGACGCAATCACAATCATATTTTGAAGAGAACCCAGAGAACGAAGACATATATATTGATGAAATGCTTAGGAACTATAGAGCTAAGAAGAAGAGGTCGGATAAAAGTACTAAATGATGATGTACATGAATATTTTAATAATTATTTAATATAAAATCTATTTTCTATGAAATATTTTTTTTACTTGTTGGGTCTCCAAAATGTCATTCTTTTACCAAACTTTTACTTCACTTTTCACCATATTCTGCTTTTCCACAGCCTTACATTAAGACCATTTTCATGATTACATATGCGTTTAGACCTATTATTTTTCAAAGCATTAATTTTAGTATTTGGAGTGAGTTTATGATTAAATATTGGAAAAATAACATGTTTTCACTTATATATCAAAGTGGGATGAGTTCTATGATGTTTACAGGTACATTTTAATACTCCAACCAAGTCATATGATGGAATAGAATAAAGCTTTTTTTCACATCAATTTACATTCTCTAGTTTTTAGATGTTAAGTGATTTAGTGTAGTGTATGATGTTATGGAATAGTTGTTACTTTTTTCTTAGGAGAATTGAGCTCACTCCAAATGGATCAAGGAAAAATTTTATTTCATTGTAAATAGTTGTGAATATTGGTATGTATATATGTTTGTTTTTGTTGTAAATATTTCAATAGATTTATATGTTGGGTATTGGGGAATTAAGAGTGATGTGAGGGGGGGGGAGGGGCCATAAGAGCTTCCTCCTTCATGTGGTTGTCCATGTTCAGTAGAGAATAATTTATTGGATCCGTTTAACCTTGGAGAAAACCTCCCTCGATCCAATGGAGCAACAACAAAGTCAATGTTGACTTCATTGCTTCTACTTCAAATCAAGGGAGGCAGTTTGATCAAATTTTAGACGCGTGGCTCCAAAAAATCATTCTCGAAACCAAGAGGAGCTCATTCAGGTAAGTTCTAACACTCTTGTAAAAATGTTTCTTTGAGTAAATAATGCGCTACAAATATGACTTGTATTGATTTTTTAGATAGTTATGGAGGTTGAATGATTTTGGCAGGTACTTTAAGATCTTTCTTCATCGATTGAGGGAAGCTCAAGACTAACAGAGGGTCATACAGTTGAACAGAAACACATGGGTTCAACCATTCCAACTGTACTGTCAACCAATTCATCAGATCAAGTATGATTTCTCCTTTCAGCATAGTTTATATAGCCATCAATTCTAGTTATGTTTAATGTTTTATGAATTGTTATGTGATTATTTATTAATGCAGGGTTTGCTATGTGATAATTTATTGAGATATATCATTTGTTTAGTACTTTTCATGTTCTCACCTTACATCCAGTAATGGTAGATACGATTCCATTTATATTCAGTGAAAGAAACCTTGGCTTCCTGTAGGGATTGATGAAGTGTTAGTTCATGCATCTACTGTTAGGGGTCCTCCTAGAATAAGGCCAAATGAACTGAGAAAAATTTCCATAAATAGTGTTGGTGTACTATGCCTCCTTTTTTATAGGCATTTTTCCATATCATGGAGAATGTATTGTCCATCCATCCTAAAGATCCTTGCATGTTGATCATGAAAACCCAGAAAGTGCTTCGACGATACAATTTTCCTCCTTTACGCAACGAGACAATTTTCCTCCTTTGGTACAAGATGGAAGCTAAGTAGTATGGCTATCTATCTCAATTAGAATAACATGGTTAGAGAATCTCATCTCTTTAGTGAAATACTCAAGATAACCATCATAAACTAGAGGACAATTTAGGTCAAAGGGAGTGAGTTTTTGGGTTATGATGGGGTTGCAAAAATTAGAGCTTTCACCGAAACAATCTTAAGCTAAAAAAAACGTTCCTTAACATCCTTCTTGTATAAAAAGGTATACATATGTATTGAATTAGCTAATGAGAAGTGTGAACCAGTCTTTAGCAAACTATCTTTGGGGAAAATCCAAAGTTGATTATATCCATCATTGGGAACTTTAGGCATCTTCTGACTTTCTTCTGGGAAGAAAATGTCATCCAAATGGTAGGTTCCTAAGGGATCATCATAAATAAAATCACGATGACCAATGGAATAAAATTCCAAAACGTTTTTTGGACTACCAAGAGTAATTACCTAAGAGTATTTATCATATTTAGGACAAGGTTGATTATAGAACTATGATACCTTATGGTTATATTTGTTAGTAAGGAGATCATGATTAGGTTTTCGATTTTCAGGCTCATATTAATTAGACAAAATTAGGCTTCCAAATTGATCATGCTCGAAAAAATTATCTTTCATATCATCAAACTGAAATTTGCCAGTGTTTACATCAAGATCTAGATTTATCTTTATATGGTGGAAAATTTTTGTATTTGAAATACTATCAGGAAGATAATTTTGTGAGTTATTTTCATCGTTGAATGTTTGGATTTTTTTCTGGCCAAATAGAGAGGTTTTAAAGGAATGTGTCTAAAGTTGGACTATTACAAGGCCTATGACAAGTTGGAGTGGAAATTCATTCTCCACATGCTTGAGTGGCTAGGATTTGGGTCAAAGTTCATATATTATGTCAATATTCTATTTTCCAATGCTTTGGTTATTGTGTGTGTTAATAGATCCCTTACTTATCTTATTCCTCTTAGCAGATCAATGTCACAGGGCTACTCTATAGCCCCTGATTTATATGTTCTCACATTCGATGCCTTGGGTTATCTATTATAAAAGGTAGTTTACCAAGGCAAAGTTATTGGTCTTCCCCAGTAATATTTAGTCAACTCCCACTATGCTTATGAACTCATTTTGTAAATCTTCTAAAGAGATACTACAAGAGGAGAAAACCTATATGATACTTATTGGATTAGACGATCAACAATGGTGGATTCCTTCCCAATGGAAATGGGTTCAAAGGGGGGAAATCACCAAGTATCTTGGTATTCTATTTAGCATTGACATGACTCAAAATCAGATGTGAAACTGGGTTATTAATAAGCTTACAGTCAAACTTGAATACTAGAATAGTCAGGACCTTTTCTTAGTAGCCAAAATCCAAGTGGGGGACAATATTTTCAGTTTAATGCATATATATTATTTGTCTCTTTGGCTCCCCAACCAACAGGGCTACAATAAAACTATGTCTTAAAAGATCTCTTTTGGGTGAAGAATAAAGGGGGAAAAGGTATACCTATGGTCAAGTGGTTGGTGTGCACTAGGAAACCAAAAGAAAGAGGACTAAGCATTAATCCTCATTTGTCCATGCATGGCCTTACCTTGGTAGCAAAGTGGTTTCTTAAGGCCACACAAGGAAATGAATTATGGAAATACATCATAAGGGATAGACTTGGCCAACTATATGTGCAAAATTTTCTTCATAGCCAATTCCTTCTTTTTGCACATAGCCTTTTTCTACTAATTGTTATTTGTAGTTTTCATTGGTACCATCATAGTTATACTTAGCTCCAAAAATCCATCTGCAACTAATTGTCTTTTTATCTTCTAGAAACTCAACAAAACTTTAAGCTCCATTTTTTCTAAAAACTTCAAGCTTTGACTACATGCCATCATATTACTCAACTTTCTTTGTTCTCTTCATATGTATGTGGTTCTTTTTCACTAAAAATTTCATTCATCAATGCATAATTAACTAAAGGTGACTCCATTCACTTGCTTCTTCTAAGATCAGCTTTACTTTCTATGCACTCCTTATCTACTTTTGTCTTCTAGTTCTCAATCTATCATACATTTCAGGTTCTACAACAAAATCTTAACCATATTCACCAACCACTTGGGTGTCCTTGGAATTAGAGTAGATTATTTAATTTCTTATCCAAATTAAGGTAGAATTTCAAGAGTATTAGTAACAATGATATCTTGTGCATCAACATACTTCTCAAATTTTGTTGTGCATGCTCCATCAAAAAAATAAAATGCTTTATTACAAATTTATGATTTTCCAAGTCCCATAAGAAATATGCCTTCGACTGCTCCTCATATCCAAGAAAATTAATACACTTGTGCACTCTATCAGAGAAATTTGAATTGTGTTTGTCCTTTGGAATATGAATATAATAGATGCTCCCAAATATATCCAATTGTTTAACATTAGATTTGTGATCACTCCATGCTTCCTCTAGAATAACATTCCAAATCATTTTAGTCAAACTTATATTGATCAAATAAACCACACAATTGCAGTGTTCAACCCTTTCTAGTTTCCAAAAATCTTGCAGACGCCCTAATTGATTTAAAATTCAGGTAAAATAAGAGAAGGTATAAATATATCAGGAAATGTTAAATCTGGTGGAAGCGCTAAGTTGATCGGGCCTGAAAATTCATGAATCATGATCCGTCGAAATCAACGACTGGGAACAGTTGCGAAGGTTAAAGTTGCGCAGAGTATAACACCTAAAAGTGATCCCGCAATTTAAACTATGAGTTTCTCTCAAGGGTATGTGGCATCACCAGGCGCATTACAGAACGAAAGGCGGATTTCCTCAAAACCACTTTCTCACACCCCCGCAAAGTTGAAAAGTATAAAAGGTCATCGGTTGATTTATTTCATTTGTTTATTTCTTTCAAATACTGGAACAGTTAGAACCTTAGCGCAACCACCGTTTTCCACTTTCATCCCAACATTACACCATTTGCACACGATTTCTTCTCGTTTCCATGTATTTACATCACAACCATGGATCCCATTATAACCTCAGTGACAGAACAAGACTCTACAACAATAGAAGAATCCCTAATTGACAAGGACATGGATGTTTCCAATGTTGAAATCAACATTTCCTCTATCTTTGTGTCTAGAAGTAATTTGTCCGATATAATCGGTAAAAGTATATCGTTCCTAGAAGCAGTCCAGGCCACCATAGTACCCTATGTTGTCGAAATTGCTTTCTCGCTCCCTGAATTTGTAGGTTGGTGCGCCGAAAAATATTCTCATGAAGAAAGGGTCATTGTCAATAAACAGGGGTCCCAAGTCTTGTGTAGGATAGACGGTTTGTCAATTCGATAATCCCTCGGTATACTAGAGTCTTTTTCTACAAATTATGAGCCATTCAATGAAGAGAAAATGATTACGGTATATAGGGAATGTCTATCAGAAGTCTGAAGCCTATTTTTATAACAAATTATCAAACCTGAACAATTTTTAGAAAGTCTGTCTATGCCATTGAATGTCAATCTAATGGTCATTGAAGTCCAGTGGATCTGCTCCTTATTGAGTAAAGTCTTAGGGTTAGACAATGACAAGTATTTGGTGGAATTCATGCTCGATTTCCTTTTTACCTTTTTCAAGTCCGAGTCTGGTCTGTCAGTCCGTATTAACTTTGATAATTTCCTAGCTGATATTATTCATAAACAAGTAGTGAATTTCCACTCCCTGAGGCATTTCAGATACTATGCTTATCTGTTGAAACTTTTCCTAGCAAGTAACAACAGAGAATTTCCTTAAGCAACATTTGTATCAACTGAATGCAAAAGAATTACATTGCTCATCTTCATTAACAAAGTTATGTCCAGGATTTATAGTATGATTTGCAATACTAGTCTGCCTAAAGTTTTGGATGACATGAGAAGTTATCTACAGCAAAATCCATAGAACAGAGTGGGAGATTGGGTATTATTCATGCATTCAACAGTAATCTGGGTTTATGGATGTCATGAATCTCCTTACCTATTGCATGTTTTTATAACTCCTATAATCTTTGCCCTTGAATTCATCAGGAAAAGAATTATATATTAAACAGATCATTTCCTAAAGTTGCACAGATCCTCCAACCTTAAGTTCCCTTTTGTCATTGGCCCCCTTATTTTCAAGTCCAGATCATGTTTATCTCAGGTTCAAGAAAATCTCAATGAGTTTGGTTTTGCACAGTTACAGGGAAGAAGGTATGATCCACACCAGATCATATCCAAAAGAAGACAGATGAACAAAAATGCTACTTATGAGCATGGACACGTTGAAGGTTTTGATAGGTTGGTGAATCTAGAAGTATGTGTTGATGTGGAAGTGACCCTGCAGCCAATTCAAACAGAACAAGATCCTTAGAAGCTCGTGATTAAAGTTCCTAAAACAAGTATTTACAACAAGAGAATCATTCCAGAGGCTATGGACATCGATGAACAACATACTGTCAAAAAGAAGATGAAAGTTACACAACCAACACATATTGTGGATTTAGAATATGAAGAGTCCAGGGATCAAGCAAATATAAATATGGTGGAAAGTGGTACTAGCACTATAGAGATTGAAGAAGGAAAAACTCCAACGTGAGGGCAGCTCAAGAACCTTTTGCAGTAAGAAATATCTTTTTGATAAAACATCGGGGTTAGCTTATCAGTCTAGGGAAGATTTGGAAAAACAATATGCTGAGACGGGAAATATAGCTTTGGGTGAGATTAAGGATTTATTCCTTGAAGTGGAAAAAATATCTTAGCATAAATCTTCTTTGTTCATAGTAAGAGATGTTGAAAAGAAGACCTTTAACATCACAGTTGCAGAAGAAGACAAAGTTTCTGAGATAAAGATAAAATATGACAACATAAGTTCCCTAGACAAGGTAAAATTCCACAAGAAAACTAGTGACATGTTATATTCTGATTACTTGAGATTGAACTTGAAGAATTCAAAATTGTCATCTTGTGCAGAAAAATTGGAAAGACAATTGAGGCAAGAAAAGGGATCTAACAAATCTTGGAAAACTCGGGTTAAGAGGTTGGAATCTGAAGGTTCCCAAGGGGTGAAGTCTTCATTAGATGAGAAAGACAAAATAATTCAAAGTTTGAAGAAGATATTGAAAATGCCTGCTACAGAGCATCCACAAACAATAGAATTGGCAGTTTTGGAACAGGAAAGACAACACTTCGTCAAGAGACACTAAATTACAAATCTAAGATGTTGCAGCTGGAACAAGAAAAGGTGAAATGGTGACAGGAAAATGTTGTAAGATTGGTTGTTGTCATTGATGTCAACCCTAGTCATGGGTTTTGGACTGCAAGATTGATGAAAGTACTTGGATATGAAGGAAAATGCACATGCAGATACAACACCCATGGATGGATAGTATACATCATGTTGTTTCCGGTGGTATGTGGCACATCACGTGGATCCTCATGGTTGAGGAGAAATGAATTTTTGAAGATGACAAAGTGAATTGAAGAA
>ML777693.1:1038063-1160505 GCA_009831015.1 Picea engelmannii | reverse complement strand
TTCTATGTTTTGTTTCTGCATTTGTTTTATTTTATTGCTCAGCGGTCCTATTTTTCTAACAAGTGATAGTTTGATTATGGATCCTCCGATTTCGTAACCTTTGTACTTGAAAGATCCAATCAGTTGGTAATTATGAGTAATTATGGTTGAATATGTGATCACTGAGAGAATATTTTAGGCAATTGTTGTATATTTTTTTTAGTAAAGGTATGGATATGGAATGTAAGTAAGAATCATGCTTTTGTGGATGAACTTCCTCTAAAAACTAAATATAATATGACAATATAACAACAAATTATGAATTTTAAATTTTCATTTCAAGAGTAGCATGAAATATTGTAATATTGTAATATTTCATTAAGTATTTAAGTATTTATGCATTGATTGCTTCTGAAGGGACTAATAATGCTTTTAATATAATCATGAGAGTAAAGATTATATGTCTCTCCTCATATATTTCCACATGTGTTGTACGTATCTCCTCAAATATTTCCATCGTGATAGTAAAGATTATATCTGTTGTATGTCTCTCCTCAAATATTTCCACATGTTTTTTACAATGTCCCTCTCCTTACCTCTTAAACACCTTGATTGGCATGAACTCTAGCCAGATCCAGACCTAGGATCTCCACTACACTTTACTCATTGATAACATCTATTGCAATGGATCCTCGTAGTGTTAGGATAAGTTTAACCTAACACATATCATTGTCTCATCTAATGGCTAAGATCCCAACATATTCATCATTTTCCAAGGACAAGCCAACATTTTCACTAAATCCCTTACACTTACACCTAGGGCTTCTAGATCCACTTTCTGTTTAGACACCTAAATTTAATTACCTAAATATGGTGGTCAAATGTGTAGAGATTTTCTATATTCATGGATCTGTAGCCTTGTTGCCTACTTGCAAACCTTCCCAAACATGATAGAAGAGAATATCCTCCTTCTTGCAAGTAACCATTTAAACGGAATTTCCTTAGCATAGAGGTATTCTCACCAAACTTATATAAATATATATGTGGGGGTAATCAAAGAATAATCTATCAACAACACTCTTACATTACACATCACACTTATCAAATATGACGACTTTCATTCATTCTAATTACATGACTATCTATAAGTTGCTCTCAATTAGCACAACACCAAATAGATATGGGAATAGAAGTATCTATGAGAAGAGTATGAGATCTTTCTATAATCATAGTACCCAAGTAGATCAAACCAATGAACTCACATTTATACTAAGTTGTAACTAGTATGGAAAAAAATGCATGTAGAAGATGAGTAACCAAGCTTGTTGTTATGTTGTTAGTATTGCATGTTCTCTACAAGTAATGTCTATTCACTCTGTATTATATATGAGGTAAATACAATATGTAATAATTACATGGCTTTACCCCCAACTCTATCCAATATAAGCTCCGTTATTGGCTAGTTATATCACATATCTAATCTGATTCGAGTGTTCTAGCTCTATGTCATAATCATTATGGTTTCATGAATCTGATCTAGTTCCATAAGTATTCCAGGTTGTTTGATGAGTATGGAACAATAGTATTTGATATGATGAAGTATCTTAATAAAGAGCACTAGGATATGGGTTTACTTATAGAGATACTCGTAGATTGAATGCTTATAACATGTGAACTAAATACATGGTATGGTGTAATAAGAGTTACTAGTAGATACGAGCTTCTTGTTCCAACTAAGTGTAATAGAAGCTATAAGATGTTATGCAGAAAACACAGCGCAATGATTACACCTATACTTACAGCTAATCGAGCATGTTGAATATCACACAGTATTCACCTAATTAACACATCATAGTTATATACACTAATAGTGATGCTCGAACTATCATAGTTATATAGATAGCGTGTTGAAAGCTAATTGGAGTAATCCTTGTTACTATGTTTCCATATCTAAGAGCTTATGTGTAAATCAGAGCTTATACCACATATGAGCCTTGATAGTGGTTACTAGTTATAGTATCAATGATTACGGGAAGATCAGGGATGAAACCTAGCTTCTAACACCATAAGGTTTTAATATTAGTACGATTCTATAGCATTACATATTAAAGTGATGTTACCATATTGAATACATTGTTACTAGCTTGTTTGATCAATACATGTTGATTATGCCATTGCCTATAGTATAATGTAAGTTGTGTATTCATGTAACTGCATGTAAGTAATTAGCCATATTTTACCATTGTGACTGTACCATATCTTGTATGCTACTTGTTATGCTTATACTCATCTGTACCACGTAGCACATACTAAGCTCTTTGTTTAAGCTCTTACTTCTACCCTATCTATGCTATTATCAGAGTTAGCATTGCATAGTTTGTCCTTATTCCATGAATCTCATCGGCAAACCAAGCTCATGCAACTGATTCAATGTGTATATATAACCTACTATAACTATTGTTTATACCTTACTGATACCATGAAGTTACTAGTCTAATTCCCATTGCTTAAGCTCTAATCCCATGGAACCAAGCTTTGTTTAATGTGCATATCTCTAAGCTCTTATACCTTACATAGGTTTCTGAACTAACTAGTCATCTTTCCCATATGTTACCAATTACCACTGTATATGTCATGTAAACTCATACTAAGGTTCACTAGTATCACCATTGCTCGGATCATTAACACGTATGGAATCACGTATTATCCATAATGATTGAAGTTGTACATATCATAGCTTTAACAACAACTTACCGTATCTGTATAAGTATAGTACATATTGATTACAGCTTAATGGGATCTATACTTAATCTATACAATATAGTGGAATGATACTAGCTCTGTAATCATGTACTCTCCATAATATACATAGCTTAGTTCTACTTCATCATTTACACAACTTTGTATGATCTCTAGTATTTGCATCTTGTTACTGAATACTCATCACTTATTATGAATATGCTTATCTACTTTATGGTTATTATGTAATGTATTGAGTAGTATGAGTAGAACATAAGGTGTAAGCATTATTGAGTTGCTTGGTATATCAAATCTTACTAACCTCTTGCTCATAGCTTATGTTGAAAAGTCAACAAGAAATGTGTGTCTAATTTATTTTTCCCTTAAATAAATTGGACAATAAATATTAATCTATTATCTCATAATTACTTGAAAATAGTCAAATGAAATGGAAAATCAGTTATCTATAGGAAATTCGAGTTCAAAGGTTGACTGGTGGGACATGAAATTCGAATTAGTTGTAACTGAGTGATTTGAAGTTGTAACAAAGTTATATGTGTAGTTATGTGAGTTGTGAAGTAGTTTAACTCAGTTAAGTGAGTTAAGCTCAGTTGTACTAGTTGTAACTGAACTTACACCAGTGAGAGATCGGTGAATTAATTATTAATTAATTCACAATCAATGATCTCACATGCAATTGAAGATTTACCATTGTTAACTACATGCATGTAAGATCCAGTGGAGACCCAGTTGAGATAACAGGTGAAAGGGACAGTTTGGATATCAGTTGTGATTTGAGTGAGTGCACTCATGCAATCACACACACAGTGTATGTTCCCATGAGGAATGTGCAACCTAGGCAAGAGGAATTCGAATTCATTTGCAGTTTTCCATTAGCAAGGATTGCGCAGAGGATGCAGGTTGTCTGGGAGCAGTAAATTGGCACATGAATTTGTCAATTTTTGCATGACAATATGAGACGATTGTATATTGTACTGAGAGCTCTTGGATTAGAGTTTTGTATGATATTGTTTCATGATCCATGATATAAACATAATATATGATAGTGGGGTTTTTAGCTTTATGCTTTCCCAGTAAAAACATTTGTGTTATGTGTGATTAATCTTTCTTCTTGATATTGCAATTGGCGATCATGTTTTAAATTATGCAAGAATATTTGTAGAAGCGATTATGTATTTAACAGTGGCATATAATTTTTATATCAGGAGAATCCAAGCAATACATAATTTGTATTAAAATTCCTACATGGTATCAGAGCGCAAAATATTGCAAAAGCTGAGTTTGTGATTGGATAGAATTCGAATTTGCAGAAAGACTTTGTTGGTGGTACAATTGATTCAAGATTGAAATAGATTTCAATGGCTTAAGGTTAGAGTATGCACTCGAGGGAAGCTCCAAATATATTTCTTCGAAGGATAGGATGGAGGCAGTACTCAAAGACAATGGCTTGAAGGAATTCATTGACCAAGATGTTCCTAAGCCAGATGTTGCAGATGCTGCAAATCTTGATGCATGGAAAAATAAAGTGGCAAAGGTGAGAAGGATTTTGTTGGAGGGAGTACGAGACCACATTGTCTCAAACCTCCATGGGAAAACCACACCATATGAAATGTGGAAGGCTTTGACAGATCTATTCCAAAAAAGCAACGACCATAGGAAATTGGTGCTCAAAGATAAACTCAGGAAGATCAAGATGGAGAAGGGAGACTCCATTCCAAAATATATCACGAAGTTTCTCCAATGTCGGGATGAGATGGGGAGTGTGCGAACAATAGTCGTTGATGATGATTTGGTGAGCTTGGCGCTCCTAGGACTTTCCAAGAGTTGGCACAGTTATCAAGACTCTGTCAATGGAAGGGAAAAATTTCCAGTTTGGGAATGACTATGGTCGGATCTAGTGCAGGAGGAGTTCAGGTGGAACACGAGAGATAGATCTTCATCAAAGCATGATGATGAAGAGGATTGTGCTTTGGCTACCAAGACAAGGAAAGGAAAGGGGAATAAATTCCATTCAAAATCCAAGTCTAAAGTCAAGAAGTTGGATTTTTCCAAAGTGAAGTGTTTTCATTGTCACGAACATGGGCATCTCGCTACTAATTGTCCACAGAATAAGAAGAACAAGAAGGTTGTTGGAGTTGCAGTTGGTGAGGCCCTTGCCTCACAATTTGAACTTGACTTCTCTTTGATCACATGCATGTCTTCAAGTGCATTGGGATCGATGTGGTATTTGGATAGTGGTGCATCCTTCCACATGACGGGAGATAAGGACCTTTTCAATGACTTGGAGGAGAGATATCTCAAAATGCATATTGATATGGGCGACGATGGACGATATAGTGTGACTGGAATTGGTACCATTACCTTTCAGAGGGAGTTAGGTATACCATTTCAATTGAAATATGTTATGCATGTTCCAGGTCTGAAGAAAAACCTGGTCTCAGTCGTAATGCTGGAGGACAGAGGCTATGACGTTGTTTTCAGCAATGGAAAATATTTCCTGCGACATAAAACAATGGGTCAAGTCAAGAAGATAGGGATTAGAGTTAAGAATCTCTACAAGCTCGAGGTATATGGTTGTGCTGCCATGATGGGAAAGGCAGAAAAAGTGGTGAGCCGGGATGAGGGTCAATTATGGCACAGGCGATTGGGCCATCTTCATCATAGAGCCTTGAAAATCATGCAGCAAATATCTACTGCACTTCCAATGGGAACACTTTCTCAGTTAGATTAGTGCAAGGGTTGCACCATGGGGAAGTATGTAAAGTCCACCTTTCATGAAAAGGAGAATCGTGCTTCGGTGATCCTAGAGAGAGTTCACACATATGTCTATGGACCATTCTCGGTTGCTTCAACAACAAAACATAAGTATTATGTTATTTTTGTTGGTGACTTTTCTCGTAAATGCTGGATCTTCTTCATGCAGAAGAAGGATCAAACATTCTCAAAGTTCTGTGAGTTTAAAGAATTGGTGGAGAAAGAGTCGGGGAAGAAAGTGAAGGCTCTTAGGAGCAATAATGGTGGAGAATACATCTCTAACTAATTCAAAGACTTCTGCAGCAAAGAAGGAATTCGAAGAGAATTCATAGTGCCTCATAACCCACAACAAAATGGGGTCGTGGAGAGGAAGAAAAGAACGATCGTGGGTGAAGCACGAGCGATGTTGCATGATCAGGGCCTACCAATGCATTTGTGGGCGGAAGCATGCAATACTACGATTTATGTGAAAAACCATTGTCCTCGTAGAGTACTTGGAATGAGTACACTTGAAGAATATTTTACTGGTAAGAAACCTGATGTTTATCATTTTAAGATTTTTGTCTCATTTGTTTATGTGCATGTGACCAAGGATGCCAGGAAGAAGATGGAACCGACTGTTGAAGTTGGGATTTTTGTGGGGTACACAGAAACACCCCATAATTATCGTGTGTATTTTCCAAATAGTAGAATGACTTTTGTCTGACGGGATACAAAATTTGATGAGGGGAAATCCATGCAGTTATCCCTTGAGAGGGAGTTGGAATTTCATGCAGAGGAGGAACTATTGGTTCCCAAAGATGAATCTCAAGATGTGGATCAGCCACATGAGGAGATTCATGGAGTGGAGTAAGCCACTCATGCAGATCCATCCATCAGAAATGGTAGAAAGCGCACCACGGAAGCTGATAGATTGAGACTAGATGTTGCACAGAATGTAGGAGCCCCTACTTCACAGCGCAGACAGAGACAGTCTCCTGATCGATTTACGGGATACATGGATCTCATGAGAAAATGTATTGTGACTGAGCCATCTTCCTTTCAGGAAGTAGTGTAGGATCCCACATGGGTAGATGTAATGATGGAGGAGTATGACTCCATTGTCAAAAAAAGTGCATGGGAAATTGTCCCAAGACCAATCGACAAATCAGTGGTAGGTTCGAGATGGATCTACAAGGGTAATATTTTAATCATTTTTCTTTATGTTGATGATTTAATACTGACTGGTGATGAGAAGTTGATACACTCATGCAAGGAGGACCTTGCAAAGGAGTTTGAGACGAAGGATTTGGGCCTTCTTCATTATTTCCTTGGATTGGAAATATGGCAGCGAGATGGTGAACTTTTTTTTTCTCAAGGAAAGTATGCAAGGGAGATATTGGGTAAGTTTCATATGGAGGGATGCAAACCCATGGATACTCCTCTTCCAGGAAACTGGAGGAAAGAGGATGCTACTTCTGGAGAGGTAGTGGATGCTATTGTCTATTGACAATTAGTGGATGTGGTTAACCAGCTGAGTCAAGCGATGGTTAAGACTACCAAGCTCTTTTGGAAGGCAGGCAAGCATGTTTTGAGATACCTGAGGGGCACATCTGAGTATGGCTTATGGTATAGATAGATGGATGAGGTGAAGTTGCATGGCTTCACAGATGCAGATTGGGTGGGAAGCCCAATGGACAAAAAGAGAACATCAGGGGGTATCTTTAGTATCGGATCTACAGTTGTTTCTTGGTACAGCAAGAAGCAGAGATCCATCGCACTCATTTCAGCAGAAGCGGAATACATGGCAGTGAGTCGAGTTGTATGTGAGGCTATCTGAATGAGAAATATATTGGTTGGTTTGTTTGGTTCTCATTTAGATTCGACTGTGATTCATTGTGATAATTAGAGTTGTATTAAACTCTCGATTAATCTTGTGTTTCATGATAGATCTAAGCATATAGATATCTCGTATCATCATCTCAGATATTGTGTGCAACAGAAGATCATGTTGCTTCAGTACATTCCTATGGAAGATCAGGCTGCAGACGTTCTGACGAAGGCGCTCACTAGGATAAAATTCGAATACCATAGAGACAGGATTGGGGTGAAGGATAATCCCTTTCTTGTTGAGAGGGAGTGTTGAAAAGTCAACAAGAAATGTGTGTCAAATTTATTTTTCCCTTAAATAAATTTGAAAATAAATATTAATCTATTATCTCATAATTACTTGAAAATAGTTAACTGAAATGGAAAATTAGTTAGCTATAGAAAATTTGATTTCAAAGGTTGACTGGTGGGACATGAAATTCGAATTAGTTGTAACTGAGTGATTCGAAGTTGTAATAGAGTTATATGTGTAGTTATGTGAGTTGTGAAGTAGTTTAACTCAATTAAGTGAGCTAAGCTCAGTTGTACTAGTTGTAACTGAACTTACACTAGTGAGAGATCAGTGAATTAATTATTAATTAATTCACAATCAGTGATATCACATGCAATTGAAGATTTACCACTGTTAACTACATGCATGTCAGATTCAGTGGAGACCCAGTTGAGATAACAGGTGAAAGGGACAGTTTGGCTATCAATTGTGATTTGAGTGAGTGCACTCATGCAATAAAACACACAGTGGATGTGCCCATGAGGAATGCGCAGCCTAGGAAAGAGTAATTTGAATTCATTTGTAGGTTTTCCATTAACAGGGATTACGTAGAGGAGGCAGGTTGTCTAGGAGCGGTAAATTAGCACATGAATTTGTCAATTTTTGCATGACAGTGTAAGATGATTGTATATTGTACTGAGAGCTCTTAGATTAGTGTTTTGTATGAGATTGTTTCATGATACATGATGTAAACATAATATATGATAATGGGGTTTTTAGCTTTATTCTTTCTCGGTAAAAACATATGTGTTATGTGTGATTAATCCTTCTTCTTGATATTGCAATTGGCGATCGTGTTTTAAATTCCGCAAGAATATTTGTAGAAGCGATTCTATATTTAACAGTGGCATACAATTGTTAGATCAGGAGAATCCAAACAATACAGAATTTGTATTGAAATTCCTACAGCTTATACTAGATATAATCCCATAAGTATTCACATAATATAATCTAATGAATTAGTACCAATGTTTACCCTGCTTTCAAAGGGTTGTTGGACCGAGTGATAATCACTCTTCATAGAGCTTAAAACAATCTCTTATCACAACAAGATGAAGGTGTTTAGATGGGGCATCCTAGAAGGGGCCTAACCTCTTGTGCAAGACTCAAAACTACATTTTGTCTTACCCAAACGGACCATTTCCTTCCATTGCAAATCAGAAGGAATGTTGTAATCTATCATCTCTTTTGGATATGATCTGGTGTGGATCATACCTTCTTCCCTGTAACTAGAAACGAACAGAAATGGCATGTAGATGGTGTACGGTTGAGCTTCAAGTGGAAAACGGTGGTCGCGACAGGTCCTAACGGTTCCAATATTTGAAAAGTAATAAACCAAATGAAATAAATCGATCAACGACCTTTATACTTTTCAAAATTTGAGTGGGTGTGAGAAAATTGTTTCAAGGAAATCCACCTTTCCTTTTGCAATGCACCCGATGATGCCACGTACCCTCGGAAGAAAACTGTGGTTTGAATTGCGGGACCACTTTTTTCTATTATACTCCATGTAACTTCAACCTCCGCAACTGTTCCCGGTCGTTGATCTCGACGAATCACGATCAATGAAATTTCAGTCATATTCTGCCAGATTTAACTTTTTCCTGCCATGTTTAGACCTTCTCTTACTTTATTTGGTTTCCAAACCCATTAGTTGAATGGCAAGAGCTCATTTTTTTTTTAAAACATGTACAGGTCGTCAGTCTTCCGACGTCCCTAAAGTCAGTCACATGGCGCCCTTGTCATTGGTCACATGGTTGACCGTCGTTGCACTGGCATTTCCAGTCGTCGGTCTTCTGACATCCCTAACGTCAGTCACATGGCGTCCTTGTTGTTGGTATATAGTTGACCGTCTCTGCACCGACGATGCCAGACGTCGGTCTTCTGACATCCAATTTTGTCGGTCACATGGTGTCCTTGTAGTTGGTATATATTTGATCGTCTCTCCACCGACGTTGCCAGCCATCAAGCTTTCGACGTCCCTAACATCGGTCACATGGAATCCACATTGTGGAGACCGATGAAATGGGACGTCAGAATTTCGATGTCTCTAGTGTCATTGTAGCGACGACTATATGGGGTTTGGACAGTCAAATCCGAGATGACACATTTCTGCATTAAACGTCGCAATAGAGACGATACCTATGGAGTCGAAAAAGCAGCATCACATGAAACGACATTTGAGGGGTTACGTTGTTTTTTATTCTCCCGAAAATATAAAGTGGCAATTGCGTTGAACGCACCATTGGAATTTGACCCAAATGTACTAGTGTGGGAAGAAGGGGCTAAAGGCCCAGAGGGTAAAAGTAGCTGGCAAGAGTTAAAATCCTTTAAAACCTTTGAGATGCTTCGCCCAGGGATTCTCAAGAAAAAAGTAAAAGGCTTCTTAGTAAGAAAACGGAACCCATAAGATAAATAAACACTCAAGGTACTAGTTGGTGGATAGGAGGTCTCATCATGAGCTGACCTATTATGACAATGGGCATGTAGCGGTATGACACTACCACCTATATGGTCACCAAACCAGGGTAGTGGCTCTTGGTGGAATAGCCAATAGAAAGGGGGTCTCATCACGATCCAGCCTTCTCATCTCTATGAAATGTTTGTGGATAACGTTGTCACCTCTGGTCACCAAGCCAGGACAGTGTCCCTCAACTTTTCCCTTGAAGAACAAAAGAAAAAGATGAAAAGATAATAAATCTAAGAGTAAAAGGCAGTAAATGGGCTAGGAAACAATGACATCTATGACAAGGTGTAGCTCACCCTCTAAAAAGGCACCCACATGTAATATTTACATTTTCCTGTTATCATTGCACCCCATGCCCAAACACTTACCCCATGCCACCTCATACACTTACATGACCTGGATTGGCTCTCGTCTGGGAAACACCCTAAACTTAAGGAGGATTAGCCCAATAGGACACTCTGAGACCTTATCCAAACCTGAATTGTTAAATTGCATAACTTCTTTGAACATTTGTTTGGGTAAATGGGGGTTTGATGCACATGTTTGGGTAATTTGATTATTGGATGTGATTTACATGTTATGATCCCTGTGACTTATGAACCCTTGGAGGGCATAATTTTTGTTGCTACAGGACCTTTCATGGTGGACAGGTACACATGGGGGAATCATTAGCTCAGACCTTCATGGGGATTAACACCCGCAGATGGATGTTGTAACCCCATCCAGGGACAAGAAGACATCAGAGGTTTGCACCAGGAAGAAATAAGGACGTCACCTTGGAGGCACCCTGGCACACCTAGACCCAAAGGGATCTTTCTCTTCCACATGGATGTTGGCCTTTGAAATCCTAGGACGTCGCCATCATTACCCTGAACGTCATCTAGAGCTAGGGTCTACACTTTGGGGGCAGTTGTGAGCTGGGTGGCACATGTGGGCATCATCTAGGGCCTTTGGAGGCCAAACATTCTGCATCCAGAGTCCAACATTCCACCTTAGGGGCTCAACATCACCCTAGAAGGGAATGACGTCACCCTTGGAGATGTTTTTAGGTGTTAATTGATTTTATTTATGTCAAAATTGGATTTTAATGTAAATTGGCCAGGTCGACCTTTTATTTGACCTAAAATTAATTACAGGTCAAAGTTTTGTATAAATAGAGATAAAGTACTCTCATTTTATCATCATAAATCATCACACAACAAGTGTGGACTGAAATTTGCACCCTCTTTAAGGGCTATTGGCTCAAATAACTATTGCGCGACTTCTTGGAGAGGCTTTTCATAGTGTATCTTGGCTAGTTTTCATGATGGAAGATCTTCAACTAGGGTTTGGCTTGCTTATTCTTGGTGCAGTAAGTAGAAAATCTACAATTTGTTCATGTAATAAATGCTTGTGGTAAATTTTACTTGTTTCATGTTATTAGATTATGAAATTGCTTGCTTAAACCCTAGGAGAGAAACATAAGTTACTTCTTTCTCTCTCTAGCTTTTCTACTTGTTTAAATTTCTCAAGTACACATTGTTTGGAAGTGACTACTAGAGCCCTAAAGTGCTAGCACTCTAGTACCTTCATTCTAATTTCTTATTGCATAATTTTTTCAATATTCTAAGGAAGGATGATTCGCTAGGGCCTAAAAGTGCTTATTCTCTAGTGAATTTGTCTTTAAGATTTGGATGTTTGAGGCCTTGAAGTGCCAACACCTCTTCCATCCACCTCTTTTCCTTTGGCAAGTATTATCATTGCTACTTTTTTCCAAGTTATGGTGTTGCTATTGTTGACTCCATAATCCCTAAAAGGAACTTGTCCACTTGCTTTAGTGAATGATTGATCAAACAAACACTCAAACTCTCTTCCTTGAAGCTTTTGCTAACCTTTACTAACTCTAAACTAGACTAATTCACTAGCTAACTTGCTGATGTTGGAAATCATTGCTACAACCATACTAATATATACTAATTTGTTGCATTCACCTATCTAACTCACATATAACTCACTCAGAGCATGCTTGTGATAATTTCCCAACAATCTACTTGATAAATGCTAAGTTTTCATGATATTTTCTTGCAATTTTGAGCACTAATACTTGTTTTTGTTACAAATGTTTGCTACAACCATCTAACTACAGAAAGTTTTTTGCAAAATTGACATTTAATTCTAGCTAGACACTGTAGAAAATGCTTGTGACAATTGATTATCATCTTGCCTAGTTAAAACTACTTTCCCATCGTCTTTTCAAGAAATTCTAAGACATATTTCTTGCAGCTTTTATAAAATACTTATTGTTGTTGTAAAATTTTATATCGCTGCAATTTTATATCAGCTAGCTAATATTTCAAAGGTTCATGGTCTTATGAAGCACTAACGTCATTTTTTACTTGAAAGCTACCATATTTTTTCTTTGTTGTCTTGTTCTGGGAAGGTACACTTCATCTTTACCTTTGCTTCATCTCTTAAATACATAAAGAGCCTTATGACTTGAGTGACCAGTGAGAGGGGGGTATTCTTGCTTCTTTGTCTTAGTTATTCATCCATTTAGGTCACTAGGGACGTCTCCCTTGGGGTAATATTAACATACTCCTAAAAAGAAATGAGTTTCTTATTAAGGTGGCAGTGATAGGTCACCCCCTTGTTACGCCAATCTTGCCTCACTTGCCTTGGGGTTTGGGCAATTACATATTGTGCAATAACATTTTTGGCACTGTTTTCGGGGAACATCAATTCAATTTTCCTCAACGACACTTTTTCGGTAAGCCTTTATCCAAAGCCTTATTTGCACAAAGTTTACCTGGGGACTCCACTGGGGGTGATCAACTCATCCCTTTGATAATATCAAGTAGATTTTTCGGCGACTCTATTGATGATGACCCGTAGTGGGCATCAGTACACACCTTATTATCCTATAGTCCTTGTTGTCCCTATGGCCCCTTCTAAATGGGCCCCCGAAGAAATCTTCAACCCTTTAGACTTGGACAATATCCAAGGAGGATTACATGATCTCCCTAAAGATGCAAATTCTTGGATACCTGAATTGTCAGGAGAGGTTGGAGCTTCTGGTAACACACATTGGACTAAGTTCTATGAGAGTTATGAGTTCCATCAATGTGGGAAAGAACATCCTGACACATTTATGAGACTTTTCTTGGCCTCGCTCACTGGGGATGCCAGAAAATGGAGCACTACACTCCCAAGAAAAATCGTCACAACTCGTGAAGATTTAGAACAAGTTTTTCTCCAAAGATGGGGCGTGATGGAAGACATGGCATCCCTCTATTCCCAATACCTCAAAATTTGCAAACAAAATGACAAAGATGTTAGGGAATTTAATGATAGGTTTAACACATTACTTCGTCGAATCGAGCCCAACTTTCATCCACAGAGTTCTATTCTCTGAAAATATTTAGATTCCTTCAAAGGGGACTTCCAGTCTACCCTTAAGAACTGATTTCCTACAAACCTCGAGGAAGCACAAGATAGTGCTTGTCGGATTGAATGAAATTTCAAATTAAGAATTCCATTTCCGAAGTCAATATTTTGAACAACCAAGATGACATCTTATGGTTCGATGAGGAAAGCATGGAAGAACAAGAGCATGATTTCCCATAGATACTAGAGGTAGAAAATGACATTAAATTGGATTCTTTCCCTAAAATAACCATCCCTTGGAGCACGGGATTTTCAAACATGGAATATGCCTTCATTTTTTCAAAACAACGTGATCCCTCTGAGGATCTAAGTCTTCCTGAAAATATCTTTGAATATTGGGAGTTTGAGGAAGGAAACATTGAATGTTCACCTTCACAAATCACTGAGGGAGATGACTTTGGAAGAGACTTCCCTATTGCTTTTCATGTTGGAATTATTGGGACAAGATACGGTGAACCCAAACCTTTTTGTGTTACCCTCTAGATCAATGATTTCCTTCTCCATAATTGCGTTTTTGAGATAGATACTCCCAAAAATATTATGACTAAAAGGGTCATGCACCAACTAGGACTTAGTATATCACAACCAAATAATGATACATGAGATGGTTTTACATGGGGTCTTATCAAAGACTTGGTGGTTTCCTTCCATACTCGCCTTGGTGTCTCTTTCAAGATTGATGTAATAGTGATAGACACATTAAGTAGTTGGGGAATATTACTCTGCAAAGAGTTGGTAGAAAAATTATGCGGAAGCTTCCAAGACCAAGGATCTAAGGCCATTATACCCTATCCCGAGGGAGGATTCTTTACCCTTCACAACGAACCTATCACTAGATGCCTCATTGAAGCTTCTGAGGAACCCACTAATCAGCTCCTCTATGTGATCAATGGGGTAAAGTTGGTTTGTTCAAGGAGGGGACTCTAAAGATGAAACTTGCAAAACACTTGAAGGAATATGGACCTTAGAAATCAATGGTGCTCATTCGATTTTTGTCCTAGGGGATGGCATCGTCCTAACTACCCCTTCTAAAGAAACTTTCTACTACTCTTATAGTCTTGAATATCATTGCACGAACAACGTTCCCGAATATGAGGCTTTGATTATAGGTCTTAATCTGGATATTGATAGGGGTATAAAGCACTTGAGGGTCATTGGTGATTCATAACTAACAGTATCACAAGTTTTACTAAACTTTTCCATAAAGAATGGAAGACTCAAAAGGTACTGAGACTTTTCAAGTTTTGTTGCAAAATCCTTTAAAGTAGTGTCAATCAAAGCAATTCCCAGAGAGAAAAATTACGTAGCAGATGCTTTAGCTATCTCAGCATCTACCTTGAAACCTTGTGAAGGCCCTCTCCAGAATTTGTGAAAAATGAAGGTTCTATTTAGACCATCGATCCTTGATAACTTAGAGCATTGGCAAGTTTTTGAAGATGACAGTCAGATCCTTAGATTCATGGAAAATAGTAGAGAGTTCATTGATTCTCATTGTCTTTTCAAGAAATTCTAAGACATATTTCTTGCAGTTGTTATAAAATACTTATTGTTGTTGTAAACTTTTATATCGCTGCAATTTTATATCAGCTAGCTTATATTTCAAAGGTTCATGGTCTTATGAAGCACTAACATCATTTTGTACTTGGAAGTTTCCATATTTTTTCTTTGTTGTCTTATTATGGGCATGTACACTTCATCTTTACCTTTGCTTCATCTCTTAAGGACATAAAGAACCTTTTGAATTGAGTGACCAATGAGAGGGGGATTATTCTTGCGTCTTTGTCTTAGCTCTTCATCCCTTTAGGTCACTAGGGACGTCTCCCTTGGGGTAATCTTAACATACTCCTAAAAAGAAAGGGGTTTCCTATTAAGGTGATAGTGATAGGTCACCCCCTTATTACGCCAATCTTACCTCACTTGCCTTGGGATTTGGGCAAGTAAAGTTTGTGCGATAAAAAATTTGACACCATGGTTGGGGAACATCGAGTCAATTTTCTTCAAAGACACTTTTTTGGTAAGCCTTAATCCAAAGCCTTATTTTCACAAAGTTTAGCTAGTGACTCCACTGGGGGTGATCCCCTCATCCCTTTGATAATATCAAGCAGATTGTCTGGTGACTCTACTGATGACTACCCATAGCGGGCGTCAATACATACCTTACTATCCTATAGTCCATGTTGTCCCTATGGCCCCTTCTAAATGGGCACCCAAACAACTCTTTAACCCTTTAGACTTGGCCAATATCCAAGGAGGATTACATGATCTCCCTAAAGATGCCAATTCTTGGATACCTGAATTTTCAGGAGAGGTTGGATCTTCTAGTAACACACATTGGACTGAGTTATGTGAAATTTATGAGTTCCATCAATCTAAGAAAGAACATCCTGACACATTTATGAGACTTTTCTTGGCCTCACTCACTGGGGATGCCAGAAAATGGAGCATTACACTCCCAAGAAAAAGCCTCACAATCCGTGAATATTTAGAACAAGTTTTTTTCTGAAGATGGGGCATGATGGAAGACATGACATCCCTCTATTCTCAATACCTCAAAATTTGAAAATAAAATGACGAATATGTTAGGGAATTTAATGATAGGTTTAACACCTTACTTCGCCGAATCAAGCCCAACTTTCATCCGAAGAGTGCTATTCTCCGACAATATTTAGATTCCTTCGAAGGGGGCTTCCAGTCTACCTTCAAGAACCGAGTTCCTGCAAACCTCGAGGAAGAACAAGATAGTTCTTGTGGGATTGAAGAAAATTTCAAATTAATCAATTCCATTTCCCAGGTCAATCTTTTGAACAACCAAGATGACATCTTATGGTTCGATGAGGAAATCATGGAATAACAAGAGCATGATTTCCCATATATACTAGAGGTAGAAAATGACATTAAATTGGATGCTTTCCCTTAAAGAACCATCCCTTGGAGCACAGGATTTTCAAACATGGAAGATGCCTTCATTTTTTAGAAACAACATGAGAGCCCTGAGGATTGAAGTCCTCCTGAAAATATCTTTGAAGATTGGGAGTTTGAGGAAGGAAACATTGAATGTTCACCTTCACAAATCACTGAGGGAGATGACTTTGGAGGAGACTTCCCTATTGCTTTTTATGTTGGAAGTATTGGGACAAGATACAGTGAACTCACACATTTTTATGTTACCCTCCAGATCAATGATTTCCTTCTCCATAATTGTGTTTTTGACCCAGATACTCTCAGAAATATTATGACTGAAAGGGTCATGCACCTACTAGGAATTAGTATATCACAACCAAATAATGATACACGAGATGGTTTTACACGGGGTCTTATCAAAGACTTGGTGGTTTCCTTCCATACTTGCCCTGATGTCTCTTTCAAGATCGATGTAATAGTGATAGACACATTAAGTAGTTGGGGAATCTTACTCTGCAAAGAATTGGTAGAAAAATTAGGTGGAAGCTTCCAATACCAAGGATGTAATTCCATTATACCCTATCCTGAGGGAGGATTCTTCACCCTTCACAACGAACCTATCACTAGATGCCTCATTGAAGCTTCTGAGGAACTCGCTGATCAGCTCCTCTGTGTGATCAATGGGTTAGAAAAATATTACTCTACCAAAGAAGTTCATTCATTTAGAACAAATATTTGATAGACATGATGTATACAAAGGAAAAAAACCCAAACAACAAAGAGATAAGGTCTTGGAATTCAATATTGGCACCGAGATAGACCCTAGGATGGTAAAGATAGGGGAGGGCACCACTGAAGAAGAGAGAAATGAAATACTTAACCTCATTAGAGAGTTTAAGGATTCCTTTGCTTGGACTTATGATGACTTGAAGGCTTATAGGAGTGATATCATCCAAGATGTTATACCTTTAACTGAGGGAGCCAAACCTTTATGACAAAAATTAAGACATATTAATCCTTGGTTGGCAACGTAGATACAAAAGGAACTCCAAAAAATGGTATATGTTGGTATTATAGTTCCCATTAGGTATTCATCATGGATTTCTAATTTGGTAGTTGTCCGAAAGAAGATTGGTGACATTCGCCTATGTGTTGATTTCTAGAACCTTAACCAACTATCATTGAAAGATAATTACCCCCTCCCAAATATGGATCATTTATTACAAAGGGTCACTGGGGCAGGCATGATGTCCATGCTAGGTTAATTTTCTGGATACAATCAAGTGTTACTCAAAAGGGAAGATCAACTCAAAACAACATTGACTACACCATGGGGAACATTCATGTATTTAAGAGTGTCGTTTGGTCTTATGAATGCAAGTTTGACTTTTCATAGAGCAGTGGATTTTCCCTTTAGGGATCTGATCCAGAAGATTATATAAATTTACCAATATGATATCACATTCGTGTCAAAATAAAGGAAATATCACATCTCACACCTCAAAATTGTCTTTGAAAGGTGTAGGAAATATCGTATTTCCTTAAACCCTAAAAAGTCTATTTTCGAGATAGATAAGGGAAAGTTATTGGGACACATAGTTTCATAAGGGGGAATTTCTATAGACCCTGAGAGAATTCAGCCTATCAAAAGTGTACATCCCCCTGCTATTAAAAAGGCCCTTCAAACATTGTTTGGAAATATAAATTTCATTCAAAGATTTGTTCCAAATTTTGTTGAAAGAATAAAACTCATGAGTTCCTTTCTTAAGAAAGGCGTAACATTCAGGTGGGATGACAAAGGTCTCTGATCTTTTGAAGATATAAAAAATTCCATTTCCCAAGCCCTGGCTTTGGTTAGCCCTGATTACTCATGAGACTTCATGATATTCTCTTTTGCTTCTCAAGATACCATTCTAGGTGTCATGTTAAAAAAGGACATTAATGATCATGAACACCTTATTTCCTTCATGAGAAAAGTCCTTAGGGATTCAGAATTGAATTATTCAATTACTGAAAAACAAACCTATGCCCTGGTAAAATCTCTCAAGTATTTTAGAAACTATGTGGGCTATAAAAATATTAAGGATTATGTCCCTTACCCAGCATTAAAGGATGTTTTATCGCAACAAGATTGTATGGGTACTAGTGGTAAGTGGGTTTCCAAGATCCAAGAATATGACCTAGAAATAAAACCCACTAATATTCTAAAGGGACAAGGGTTATCTCAGACATTGACTAAAAGCAACGAAGAATCCATACAAATGGGAGAGAACGAACAAGTGAATATGATGGTAAGTGAACTAGAACACAATGAATGGTATTCCGACATAATTTATTACCTTAAGAACTTATCATGCCCGGACCACCTAGTGGACTATAAAAGGAGGGATCTAAGACTTAAATCTATGAAATATTGTTTAACTGAGGATGGTATTGGTTGGAAAGACCCATATGGAGTTCTCCTTATATGTGTGAACAAATATGAAGCTAAAAACTTGTTAAGGGAGTTGCACTCTAGATATTGTGAGGGGAACTTTGTTTCCCGTACTACTGCTCATAAGATCTTGAGAGTTGGATATTATTGTCCAACATTTTTTTATGATACACACCGATATGTATGGTCATGCAAACCTTGTCAATATTTTATGGTTAAATAGAGACTCCCGGCACAACCTCTAAAACCCATCATTGTAGAAACCCCTTTTCAACAATGGGGTTTGGATTTTGTTGGTGAATTTAAGGATAATTCAAGTAATGGCTACCAATGGATTTTGACAGCCAAAGATTACTTTACCAAGTGGGTGGAGGTTGTTCCCACAAAGAATGATACTGAGGAGGTGGTCATGAACCTTTTGGAAGAAAGAATTATAAAAATATTTTGGGTACCATCCAAAATCACCACGGACAATGCCAAAGATTTTAGATCCCTTGCCTTAGCAAAGTTTTTGTTTAAATAAGGTATCACTCTATCCCATTTTTCAAACTAATACCCCTAGGGAAATGGTTTAGAAGAATCGAGTTATAATAATCTCATGAATATCATCAAGAAAGTTGTGGGAGAAAATAAGAAGGCTTGGGATAGCAAGATCAAGTATGCCCTGTGGGAAGATCGAATAACAACAAAGACCTCAACAAGAAAAAACATGTTTGAACTAGTATATGGGTTAGAGGCTAAACTACCTGTGAATCTCCAAATCCCCATCCTCCTCTTTTCCCAACCATACACCACAGAAGAAGAAGCAATCCAAGGACGAATTGACCAGTTGGTGGAGTTAAACGAATCTAGGAGGGTTGCTTTAGGTCAAATGGTGAAAAATCAAGAGAAGGTTAAAAACACTTTTGATCACAAGACAAAAGAGAGGGATTTAAAAGAAGGGGATCAAGTGTTATTATGGGATAAAAGGAGAGAGAAACCTGGTATGCACAAGAAGTTGGATGGATTATGGACATTTCCTTACAAGATTATGAGTCAAGCAGGGACCAAATATTTTAATTTAACAACGCTTGAAGGAGAGGCTTTGAAGCTACCTGTGAATGCTATCCACATCAAGCATTACTTCCCACCAACATCATGATAGGTAAGTATAGGTAAGTTATATTAGGTAGGCATTTATATCCATTGTATATACCATCTGCATATCATGCTATTATAGTTGTAGTTTCATTTTCATATTGTATTCTTCCATTATGTATATATGTATGATCATGATTATATGATATTTTAGAGATGCTCTTTTTCTCTTATATCATATATGAACAAGGGGTGATATCACCAACCTAAGGATTAATAATATTTTTTTGTTAATATTTAGCAGGCACGTGTCATACCAGAGATGTTAAGGTTCTCATGCACTCTATGGTGAGCACATGTCCCCGAGTTGAAGCCAGATGTTATCCCCTACCCTATGGATAATTACAGAGATCGTGTATAGAGGCCCACATGTCCTAGACATGGAGTACCGAGAGTCATATGACTTGATCATGGCTCCAGAGCACCCTTCTTTTCTTCAGTGCAGCCCATTTATCGGCAGCAGTAGTATCCATCCCACCAACCTAGTTCTGAAGTAGCAATAAGTCTTTCTCCATGAGTTAATGAGTCTAGGTATCATGGTATGTGTCACTCTGATTCTTGAATCACTTGAATATGTTTCATTTAATTCTCCTTCATTCATAACGTTTGCTTGGAAATTATGCTCTTTGACTTGTTCATACCTGGAAGGGTCACATGATGCCCTAGTAAATTGATCTCCCTTTAGGATGGGTTTCCCCTGGGTGGTTTTATGAAAGGTCATCATCCATTTCCTCCATACTTACCACTTTCCATATGTATTCATATCATCTTCCCCTACCTTTGTTCGGGCATTGGAACTGGCCACACTAGGAAGGGTTGTACCTTGCCTTGTGGGAAGAAGGGGCTAAAGGCACAGAAGGTAAAAGTAGCTCGCAAGATTTAAAATCCTTTAAAACCTTTGAGATGCTTCGCCCAGGGATTCCTGAGAAAGAAGTAAAAGGATTCTCAGTAAGAAAAGGGAACCCATAAGATAAATAAACACTCAAGGTACTAGTTGGTGGATATGAGGTCTCATCACGAGTCGACCTATTATGACCATGGGCATGTAGTGGTATGACACTACCACCTATCTGGTCACCAAACCAGGGTAGTGGCTCTTGGTGGCATAGCCAAGAGAAAGGGGGTCTCATCACGAGCCAACCTTCTCATCTTTGTGAAATGTTTGTGGATAACACTGTCACCTCTGGTCACCAAGCTAGGACAGTGTCCCTCAACTTTTCCCTTGAAGCACAAAAGAAAAATATCAAAAGATAATAAATATAAGAGTAAAAGGTAGTAAATGGGCTAGGAAACAATGACATCTATGACAAGGTGCAACTCATCCTCTTCAAAGGAACCCACAGGTAAGATTTACATTTCCCTGTTATCATTGCACCCCATGCCCAAACACTTACCCCAGGCCACCTCATACACTTACATGACATGGATTATCTCTCACCTAGGAAAAACCCTAAACTTAAGGAGGATTAGCCCAATAGGACACCCTGAGACCTTCTCCAAACCTAACTTGTTAAATTGCATAACGTCTTTGAGCATTTTTCTGGGTAAAGGGGGCTTTGATACACATTTTTGTGTAATTTGATTATTGGATGTGATTTACATGTTATGATCTCTGTGACTTATGAACCCCTGGAGGGCGTACTTGTTTTTTATTCAGGACCTTACCCAGTGGAAAGGTACACATGGGGGAATGATTAGCTCGAACCTTCATGGGGCTTAAATCCCACAGATGGATGTTGTAACTCCAACCAGGGGCAAGAAGACATCAGAGGTTTGCACCAGGAAGAAAGAAGGACGTCACCTTGGAGGCACCCAGGTAGACCTAGACCTAGGGGGTCTTTCTCTTCCATATGGAAGTTGGCCTTTGAAAGCCCAAGACGTAACCATCATGATCCTGGACGTCATCCAGAGCTAGGGTCTACACTTTGGGGGTAGTTGTGATTTGGGTGGCACATGTGGGCATCATCTAGGGCCTTTGGAGGCCAAACTTTCTGCATCCAGAGCCCAATGTTCCACCTTAGGGGCTCAACGTCACCCTATAAGGGCATGACGTCACCCTTGGAGATGTTTTTAGTTATTAATTGATTTTATTTATGTCGAAATTGGATTTTAATGTAAATTGGTTAGGTCGACATTTTATTTGACCTAAAATTAATTAAAGGTCAAAGTTTTGTATAAATAGATATAAAGTACTCTCATTTTATCATCATAACTCATCACACAAAAAGTGTGAACTGAAATTTGCGCCCTCTTTAAGGGATATTGGCTGAAATAACTAGTGCGCAACTTCTTGGAGAGGCATTTCACAGTGTATCTTGGCTATTTTTCATGATGGAAGATCTTCAACTAGGGTTTGGATTGATTATTCTTAGTGAAGTAAGTAGAAAATCTGCAATTTGTTCATGTAATAAATGGTTGTGGTAAATTTTACTTGTTTCGTGTTAAAGATTATGAAATTGCTTGCTTAAACCCTAGGAGAGAAACATAAGTTACTTTTTTCTCTCTCTAGCTTTTCTACTTGTTTAAATTTCTCAAGTACACTTTGTTTGGAAGTAACTACTAGAGCCCTAAAGTGCTAGCACTCTAGTAGCTTCATTCTAATTGCTTATTGCATAATATTTTTCAATAGTCTAAGCAAGGACGATTCGCTAGGGCCTAAAAGTGCTTACTCTCTAGTGAATTTGTCTTTAATATTTGGATGTTTGAGGCCTTGAAGTGCCAACACCTTTTCCATCCACCTCTTTTCCTTTCGCAAGTATTATCATTGCTACTTTTTTCCAAGTTGTGTTCTTGCTATTGTTGATTCCATAAGCCCTAAAAGGCACTTGTCCACTTGCTTTAGTGAATGATTGATTAAACAAACACTCAAACTCTCTTCCTTGAAGCTTTTGCTAACCTCTACTAACTCTAAACTAGACTAATTCACTAGTTAACTTATTGTTGTTGCAAATAATTACTACATCCATACTAATCTATACTAATTTGTTGCATTCACCTACCTAACTCACATCTAACTCACTAAGAAATTACTTGTGATCAGTTTTCATGATATTTTCTTGCAATTTTGAGCACTAATACTTGGTGTTGTTACAAAAGATTGCTAAAATCATCTAACTGCAACAAATATTTTGCAAAACTGGCATTTAATGCTATCTAGAGACTGCAAAAAATGCTTGTGACAATTGATCATCATCTTTCCTAGTTAAAAATACTTTCTCATTTTCTTTTCAAGCAATTCTAAGACATATTTATTGCAATTGTTATTAAACTTATTTCTGTTATAAAATTGTATATCGCTGAAATTTTAAATTAACTAGCTTATATTTCAAAGGTTCATGGTCTTATGAAGCACTAACAACATTTTGTACTTGAAAGCTGCCATAGTTTTTCTTTGTTGTCTTTTTTTGGGCAGGTGCACTTCAACTTTACCTTTGCTTCATCTCTTAAAGACACAAAGAACCTTTTGACTTGAGTGACTAGTGAGAGGGGGGTATTCTTGCTTCTTTGTCTTAGTTCTTCAGCCCTTTAGGTCACTAGGGACATCTCCCTTGGGGTAATCTTAAAATACTCCTAAAAATGAAGGGGTTTCATATTAAGGTGACAGTGATAGGTCACCCCCTTGTTACGCCAATCTTGCCTCACTTGCCTTGGGCTTTGGGCAAGTACAGATTGTGTGATAACACACCTAAAAGAGGATGACCCAATATGGATGAGCATAAATGAACTTTGGCATAGTCACTCGCCACTTTATTGGCACAATTGACACGCTAAGAAGAATTAAAGGGATTTTATAAAGGAATTCTTTAACTTAAGGAGAAAAATACCACATTTAAAGAATTATGTGGATATGGATGAGATTGTCCCTTGTCTTATGGAGCCTAGACTTAAAGCAACAAATCTTTTTTATAAACATAAATTTAATTTGTTTGGAGTTTTTCCCTAGTCTTATGAGAAAAAATTGAATATAGTTACAAGTCAAATAATAAATAGATCATTAGTTTTTCCCTAGTGCCCTTTCATGTAGGAGATCTACAAGTGTAATCTAAATTTTCATCAAGTAAGCAAAAGGGATTATCATGGATGTGCCCTAATTGAAGTTGAAGATGAGGATGGAGGCTATAAATACTAGAAAAATAAAGTGCAGAGGAGAGTTGAAAGAAGTGTGAAGAAGTTCAAGGGCTTCGTTGAATATCTATGTGGAGCGAGGCAAGTTAAGGGTTTATTCTATGTGAGGTTCATCGTCTTCATATGATCTTTCATAGTTGAATTTTTTTGTTGAGGCTACCTTTATAAATCTCCTATATAGAACTTTTTTTTAAGGGTTGTTTGGTCTCCATAAATACAGGTTAAGGTTGAGGTTAAACCCTTCTCATCTCTTATTGTTGGTTATTTATCAATATATTGTTTTGTCATTGTCATTTCTACTCTTTGGGAAGTTGCCTCTATCTTGATTTGTTCACGATCACACATCTTTATCATTGATTTGTAATGGTTTGATAAGACACTTTTGGAAGGGCCCTTTCTTTATTTCCATGTATTTATGAATGTTAATTGGTTAATTAGTGCATGTTGTTAACGACCTAATTACACATCCATTCACTTTAAATTGAGCCCTCTCAAATTTTACCCTAACTCCATCAACCAATTGGGTTGACACTAGTCTATTATTTCACCCATTTATATCAAAGAATTATGAACATTTTTCTTAGGGCTTCCCCCCTTGTGTCAAATATAATCCAACTTAAAGTGAGAGTAAGTGTTATTCGGGTGACATTTAGTAACGTTTATGAGTTCCCATTTTGTTTCACTTGTTTTTAGGGATTTATAACTTAAAGTGTAGGTATGGGAGGTAACAAATTAGTGTCATTGTCAAGGATAAAGTCCATTTCCTTACAATTTGAATACCATGCTTCAAGGTAGTTGATGAGAGGAGATAGGGTTAAATCTAAAGTCTCATATGGTGAATCCACTTGAAGAAAATTTGAAGAGGTACTCCAAAAGAAGTTCCTCACAAAATAGTGTTCCTTCTCTAGTTGAACCAAAAAGATATTACAAAATGGGAGCAAACAATTCAACATGAGCATCACAAAAGTGAAGTACACAAAATTTTGATGTTGGTGAAGATATAAAGCACTTTTTTTCTAGTGATCCAAGGCAATCTATTGTAGTAAGCATTATGGCCAAACCTTGGTTGGATGATAACTACAAAACCTTGGATTTTTCACCTATTCATGATCTCCTCGTGATATACTGGAGAAAGAAATAGATAATCTCCCTACATTCCAAGGATATAATGTAGTCTCAACATGGGACCACGTGAGGACACTCTAGAGAGTGATCCAACAAACACAAATCAAGCATTTGTACATGGTTTTGAAGCTATATATATTGTATTTGGAGGATGATTCTATTTATTCAAGGTCTATTAGCCTACCAAATAACAATACCAACACACTAGATGAATGTGAAAGGGTTTTCCTAGAGCACTGGGAATAAAGAAAAGATGATAGGTTTCTATTGGCTACTTTGAATGGTGCAAAACGGAATGAAAGTGAGATAGTTGTAGAGTTCAATAAAAGGATTGATCACATAGTTTAGAAGTTACATAAAGAAATCAAACCTCCAATGAAAATCATTTTGATTATTTATGTAGATGCATTTGACAGGAAATTTAGATACTTGATAAGAGAGAAAGAATTGAAGACCTTGAAGGAGGCTCAAGAAATGGTGATCAAGATAGAGAAGAACTTGGTAGAATTAGGGAAAAGTAAATTGCTCAGTCTTTCAAAAACATCAAGTTATATGGATTAAACAAAGTCTAGGTCAATGAATTATGTTGATCTAGCCCTAGATGCCATAACAAAATTGAGAGAAGTTGTGGAGAAAATGCAAGTGTGTGTGTTAGGAATGTAGAATTGGGTGGTCTGAATGGAAAGAATGTAACAAAGTCAATATCAACACAAAAAATATTTTGGTTTTGATATGAATAGAGGTGTAGAAGATATGAGACTTCCCATCCATATGAATCCCACCAACATGGTGGATGAAGAGGACAACTTATGGTGTATGCATTGTTAAGATTTCCATGTTGAAGAAACTTGCCCAAAATTAGAAGATGAATCAAAGAAGGTGTGTTTTAGTATACTAATGAATTGAATGATTTGAATTTTGTTGATGAAGATCGTTTCATTTGCGCTTTAGGAGGAAAGTATTAGGCTATTTCTAGAGAATGTATGTGTGAAATAAATGAGAAAGGAATAAGTTCTTACAAGGTATCATAATTGTTAGGTGAAAACACCTCTTATAAAAAACTCGATGATAAAGCATGGAACATTTATACTCAAAGAAATAAAGGAATCCCATAGAATCTTGAAGGAGGAAGAAAAATGTTCAAAGAAGACATGCCAATAAATACCATTGTCCAACAGATGGAATTGCCAAAATATCTATATCGGAAAGGCCATGTGAAGGTATGGAAATTACAAATGCATTGAATGTGGATTTATCTAATGAGTTTTCCAAGGTTAAAATATGTGTTCCCCTAACTGAAATAGAAAAGATCCCAGCACAAAGGGAGAAATTAAATAAATTCTTTGGTTTCAAAGAGGCTAATGAAAATTTCCCTATATGATTTGAAGGCATGAATTAAGGAAGAAAAAATGGTGTTCACTCACACTTTTATATTACATTGATGATGAATTATATAATGCTTCATATTTGTATGCTAGACTCGGGGACTTCCATAAATTTTATGTCTTTGAAGGCCATAAATCAATTGGGTCTCAAAATCACCCGACCTTACAGAAATATATGTGTCATGGATTCAAGATAAATAAAGTTGTGTGGGTTGATTAAATATCTCCAATTTAAATTGGTTGTGTATCCAAATGTCACTATTTTGATGGACATTGTGGTATGGTGTATGTTTTTATCTATAAAATGGGCCACTAACTTGGGTGGAAGCATTTAGATGGACTTATATTATGCCACCATACCCGCACATGAAAACACATATGTCACATTGTACAAAGAATCAATGATAAAGTACCATTTTGAAGACCCAAAGAAACAAATGAACAAGCTCATGTGTGTAGATGATGATTTTGGAAACTATGTTATCATGGCACAATCTATAATTCCACTGTTGGAGGATACACCTGATAGAGGAAATGAGATTATAGGGAATATGCATTTTGATGAAGCTCGATCCAGGACAAGTGAAAGAGTAGGGATTACATTCACATCTCCTCAACGTGAGATTGCATTTTTCTCTTACAGGTTGGAATTTGATTGCACAAATAATATTGCAGAATATGAATCATTATTGTTAGGATTGGAGTTGGTGATATAAATGGGTATAAAAATGTTAAGAGTTATTGGAGATTTTGATTTGGTAGTGATGAAAGAAAGAAACCAATGTTGTTGCAAAGAATGAGATATTTAAGAATTACAAGCATGTAGTGCGGGACACAATATAGGTGTTTGATGCATTTCTATCATTGTTGGTGCAAGGGAAGAAAATGTTTAGGTTGATGCATTGGTTTTTGGAGTAATGTATCTTCAACCATGTGATGAAACGATTCAAAGAACACAATATGGAAGTTGTTTTTAGGCCTTCTATCCCAGATAATTTCAAGCATTTGTAGGTTTTTCGTGATAATGCATAGGTGATTATTTTTTAAATAAATTGCAAGAAATCTTCCAATGCCAAATAAATTTACAAAGCAAAGATGATGAAGAATTTAAAGGCATGCATTGGAAGGAAGATAATTTTTAGAGAGGTCTTATCCTGCTTGAGAATATTTTTTATAGACATGACATGTTTAAGAAGTGAATGGGGACAAGCAAGATTGAAGATAATGTGGAGATAAATATTGGATCATAAGAGAGAAGGTAAATTGAAGTCCTCATCTAGGAATACAAGGATATATTTGCATGGACTTATGATGATCTCAAGGAATATAAGGAATAAATAATTCTACTTACTATCCCATTGAATAACAAATTAAGACAAGCCCTTTAAATGGAAGCAAAGACACATGAACCCAAAAATGGCACCAATTATACAAAAGGAGCTACAAAAACTGTTGGAGGGTAAAACTATTGCTCCTTCAAGGAATTCACATGGGTGGATAGCCTGGTTCCAATTCGAAAGAACAATAGAGAAATTAGGCTATGTGTTGACTTTATACATTTGAACAAATTGAATGAAAAAAAATAAAAATAAAAATCTACCACTTGCAAGGAAAGGCAGCTATGTGGTGGGATCAGCTTAATAAAGCCAAACACCTTGACGAGAAGAAGGTATCATGGAAGTAATTCAAAGGGTATTTCCAAGAGAAATACTTTTCATAGCATTAAATGATCCCAGGATGACAGATTCATTTGGGAAAAGGCCAAGCCAACAACCTTTACAATGTTGGGGATGTGAGGGAAATCACTTATATAGGGACTGTCCTCACAAAGGAGAAAGAATGAGGAATGTCCACAACATTCAAGAGGATAAAATAGTTGAATACATGGGAGGAAACATTCCAAGGATTTATGTAGCCTTGGAAAACAAGAAGACATAATACCAATCCCCCATGATTGAAGTGGAAGGTAAGATTGATAACCATCCCATAGCAATTTTAATTGATTATGGAGCTAGACATAGTTACATAGACTCTAACATTGTTGAAATATTTTACTTGCAAATGAGTAATCATAATAAATCTTTGCTAGGTTGGCCACAGGGACCAAGAGGAAAATCAGTGAGTTGGTTAAAGATTGCCCGATAGACAATAATGGACTCAACACAAAGGTAGATTTGAACATCATACCATTAGGTTCATATGACTATCTAATTGGCATGGATTGGTTGAAAAAACACCATGTTTTCCTAGATTGTTATAGGAAGACAATTACTTGTCTTGATGATGGATGGAAACAAGGAAAAATTCAAGGCATTCCAAGGGTTGTAGCTATTAGAGAAATTTCATCCATTCAGCTGAAAAATAGTTTTAGGAAGGGATGTCAAATGTTTGCATCCCATATGAAAGAGGCATCCAGAGATAAAGTGGCAAGCATTGAAGACCATCCATTTTTGAGGTATTTTGAAGATGTTTTTGGGGAAATCCCAGGACTTCCACCAAAGAGAGACATTTATTTCTCTATTGATATGGTGCTAGGAGCTTCCCCAGTGTCCAAGACACCTTACAAAATGGGTACACCATAATTGAAAGAGTTACATATGCAGCTTGAAGAGCTACTAAAAATGGGGTATATACACCCAAGTGTGTCACCTTGCAGAGCCCCTATTCTTTTTGTGAAGAAGAAATATGGAACCTTAAGGTTGTATATTTATTTCAGATAGCTAAATAAGGTCACCATAAAGAACAAATACCCTTTTCCAAGGATTAATGATCTATTTGATCACTTGAAATGTGCAAGAATATTTTCCAAGATTGACTTGAGATCAGGGTATCACCAAGTGAGGATAAAAGAAGAATATATCAACAAGACAACATTCAAGACAAGATATGAGCATTATGAATTTACGGTAGTGCCATTTGGGTTATCAAATTCCCTAGTTGTTTTCATGTGCATGATGAATGGAGTGTTCAGGGAATACCTGCACAAGTTTTTGATTGCGATCTTAGATGATATATGATTCTACTCAAAGATATAAGAAGAACATGAGCAACATTTGAGAATGGTGATAAAAATTTTAAGAGAGCACAAGTTGTATTCCAAGATAAGTAAGTGCATATTTTATCAAAATAATATTCACTACTTGGGGCATATTATTTCATCCAATGGGATAACAGTTGATTCTGAGAAGATAAACACCATCAGAGGCTGGCCAAAGCCAAGAAATGTGATAGAGGTCAGATCATTCATGAGTCTTTCCAGTTATTATCGGAGATTTATAAAAGACTTTTCAAATGTTGCAATCCCAATCACTTGTTTGCAAACGAAGGGAGTGAAATTTGAATGGACTTCTAAGTGTGAATAGAGCTTTCAGCAGCTAAAAGACATTTTGACCAGTGCGCTAATATTGAATATTGCATATTTGAATGAAGATTTTGTGGTGTACATTGAAACGTGCAAAGAAGGACTCAAAGGAGTCGTCACTCAAAAGGATCATGTGGTGTGCTACATGTTCTGAAAATTAAAAGAGCATGACAAGAATTATGCTACACATGACTTATAATTAGCAACCATTATTCATGCGCTAATAATGTGGAGACATTACCTCATGAAGAGAAAAATTGAGCTAAGGAAAAACCACTGTGGTCCAAAAAATTTGTTTAGGCAACCCACATTAAATTCCAAACAAACTAGATGGCTTGAATTTATTAGTGAATATGACTTTGAAATTAAACATATCAGAGGCAAAGAAAATCAGGTGGTTGATGGACTCAACAAAAGAGTACATGAGATTCATATTGCAGTCATTAGCATGTACATATCTGATTTAAAAGACAAAATTATTGAAACAACAAATTCAGATCAACACTATTTGAAAATAAAGGAAACATTATAGCAAGACAAATTGCAACATAAATTTAAACATTATGAGTTGCAAGAGGATGGAATCCTCATGTACAGAGGAAAGGTATATGTGCCAAATTCCAATAATCTAAAAAATAAAGCGTTAAGAGAAATGCACATTGTTCCATATGTTGGGCACCCAGGATATCAGAAATCCATTGCAGCTGTGAGGAGCCAATATTTTTGGCTCGAAATGAAGAAATAAGTGGTTGATTATATCGTTGGGTGCATAGAATGTCAAAAGGTAAAGGTTGAGCATAGACATACAATTGGACTTCTACAACCGTTTCCCATTCCAGAATGGAAGTGGAAAGTAGTTGTAGAGTATTTTATTACTAAGTTGTCCAGAACAATGAAGCAACATGATTCCATCATGGTAGTGCTGGATAAATTGACTAAGGTTGCACATTTTATTCCAGTAAAGAATACACACAAGGGAGAAAATATTGCAGAAATTCACATGAAAGAAGTTTTCAAATGGGGTGCCTAAGGAAATAGTTTTAGACAGAGATCCTAAGTTTACATCTTATTTTTGGAAAGGTTTGTTCAAAGGATTTGGGAAAAATTTAAATCTTATCATGACTTATCACCCATAATCTGATGGGAAAACGAAGAGGACCAACAAAATAATTGAAAACGTGTTTAGAATGTATGTGATGGACCAACCATCAAAGTGGGAAGATTATATCCACTTAGTGGAATTTGCTTACAATAATGGGTATCAAGCCTCATTAAAAAAGAGCCAATTTGGAGCATTGTATGGTAGGAAGTGTAATACACCATTAAGTTGGGATAACTCAATAGACAGAGTTTTCATTGGGTCAGATTTATTGAAGGAAATGGAAGAACGCATGGCAAAGATCGGGAAAAATTTAAAGACTTCCCGGGATAGACTGAAAATTATATAGACAAGAAAAAAGTTTGCAAAGATTTTAAAGTGGGCAAATGTATTTCTAAAAGTGAAGGCGAAAAGATGTTCTCTAAGATTGGGTTGCTGCCCAAAGTTGGCAGTAAGATATTGTAGGCCTTTTGAAACTTAAAGAAGATAAGGCCAGTTGCATATATGTTAGCATTGCCTGCATCCATGAGAGTGCATAATGTATTTCATGTGTTATTATTAAAGAAATATGTGCTTCGGCCTAACCACATAATTGATTAGACTGTGATCCAGGTGGAACACAAAGGGGATTTCTGGGTGGAACCAGTACGCATCCTGGACCGAAAATTCAAAGTGCTCACGAACAAATCCATAGGTCTTGTAAAGGTTCAATGGAACAAATATAGTCCTGAATACACTACATGGGATCACGGAGAAACTATGCAAGAGGAATACACACAAAGTTTTTGTCAATTTTGAAGAAAACAAAAGTTAAATATGCAAGACTCAATTTTTGGGCAGCTAGAATTCCAAAACCACATCTCAGAATTCCTAGTCACCTACCCTAACATCCCTAATAAAATAGTGGTGCAGCATGATGGACTGAGAATAGTGAAAGGGGTGCATTCCTAGGGTCAACAGGTTGAAAGGAACAAGATATTATGGTTGGTGTAACATCCACGCTATAATCTCCAATTTAATTAATGCTTAATGTAGATATGAAATGTGGCCACAGCTAAGCGATGTATATGCGAATTCCATTTCTGAATTTTAATAATAAAATGTGATGACAGTTTCTCACGGACATGGAAAGAGATGGGAGATGATTAATCCACAAGAGAGGGGAGGATCTAAGAGAATTTCCTGTTAAGGTTTAAGCTATTATTAGGTTTCTTTCCATTTCACTAGATAACAATAGAATAGATAGGATCACTGAGAAATACACAATCATAAGAGAAACACCATTTATCCTGGGAAACCCTCATGGTGGAGAAAACCCAGCAAAAAATTCCTTAATATAGATATCCAATACAATTCCAAGAGATAACTCAAACAAAAACAGAAAGTCCTCTCCCAAAATGTGCCTCTCTATCTCTTCTTTCTTCTCTAACTACAGCTTTGAACTTGTGCTCTGATGAACAAGTGAGTGTGTGTTCAAATGAGGTGCTAGCCTCTTTATTTATACAATCTGGCAGAGGTGTCTTTTCACTCGCAGGGCCGACTTCTCAATCTAGGTGGTTATAACCACCTTTAATATATTTTGGGGCTGACTTCTTATTTTGCCTATTACAAGTAGGGTTTGACCAATCCGCAAAAGGGGATTCGGTCATTTACAATACCCGACATGATCAATCCACAAAAGGGGAATGATCTAATGAATAACACATCAATAATAATTAGAATACTCTTTTCATTTACAATATTTCAACACCCCCCCTTAACAAGAAGTGTATTCTACAACAACATCAAGCGAGAGAGAGGACAACATCTTGGAACACTGACTAGCGTATCTATAAAATCATCAGAAGTTTTTCTCATCAACAACATTGTCGTTCACAATGGAATGAAATCATCATCTGCATCAATATGGATTAGTATAAAACTAATACCTCATCATCACAGCACGAGGTTGGCCACATCATCAGAGCACGAGCTTGGCACATCATCACAGCATGAGGCTGGCACACTACACAACAATTAAGCTAGAATCACAACAACAGTTAAGATGGAATCACAACACAACAATTAAGCTGGAATCACAACACGTAAATTAAGTTGGAATCTCAACACAACAATTAAGCTGGAATCACAACACAACAATTAAGATGGAATCTCAACACAACAATTAAGTTGGAATCACAACACAACAATTAAGTTGGAATCTCAACATAGGAATTAAGTTGGAAGCACAGCACTAGGCTGGCATCACCACATAGAAATTAAGCTGGAAGCACAGCACTAGGCTGGTATCACCACACAAAAATTAAGCTGGAAGCACAGCAATAGGTTGGCATATCAACACAACACTACTTCCCCTATCGAGGGAGGTCCTTTCGAACTATACCAATCTTATCTCGAAAGTTCTCAAATTTTACACGAGATAGAGGCTTGGTCAACACAACGACAACATGTTCATCTGTGCTAACATATTGGAGCTTTATGGCTCCTCTCTGCACCATGTCACGGATGTAATGGTATCGGATCTCTATGTGTTTTGACTTGTCATGAAATACAGGATTCTTTTTCATCTTTATGCAACTCTGGTTATCACATAGGATTGTGGTTGCTTCCATCTCCAGGTCGAATAGGCCTGTCGACAACTTATGAATTCATATGGCTTCACAACTGGTAGAACACGCGGCAATGTATTCTGCTTCCACTGTACTAAGAGAAATACTTGATTGCTTCCTACTCTTCCATGAGATCATGGCTGATCCCAAACTGAAACAACATCTTGAAGTGCTCTTCCTGTCAGAGACACTTCTAGCCCAATCTGAATTAGTGTACCCACTCAATGTGAAATCATGATCTCCATAATTGAGACCACAATATAATGTACCCTTAAGGTACCTCATCACATGTTTTGCAACAACTAGGTGAACATGTATGGGTTCTACCAAAAACTGACTCAAATTATTCATGACAAAATAGATATCTAGTATGGTGTTCGTCAGATACATCAGTGATCCAATGATATGTCTATACAACGTGGCATCAATTAATTCTGATGAAGTGTCGACCAGAAGCTTCAGCTTCGTTTCCATGGGTGTATTCATGGAATTTCACTCCAACATATCAAATCTCTTCAGGATTTCAACTTCATACTTCCCTTCGTTAAGGAAGATCCTCTCTGGGCTCTTCCATATCTCAAGACCTAAAAAATAATGCATTAGGCCAAGGTCTTTCATCTCAAATTATGAAGCGAGCTTCTTCTTACATTCGGTGATGAGCTTTTCTTCTCCAATTAAGAATAAGTCATCCACATATAGCAGCAATATCACCGGCTCATCATTCATAACCTTGAAGTAGAGGTTAGAATTAGCTTTACTCTTAGTAAAGCCCAAGCTCGTCAGAAAACTATCTATCCTTCCATACCAAGCTCTAGGAACTTGCTTCAACCCATACAGAGCCTTCTTCAACTTGCAGACATGAGTCTTCTTGTCTTCAACTTCAAATCCTTGAGGTTGTTCTATATACACTTATTCTTCAATGACATGATTTAGGAAGGTTGTCTTTACATCCATCTGGTGTAACTTCCACTTCATCTTAGATGCAAGGGATATGATGGTTCTAATCGAAGTGTATCTGGATACAGGAGCGAATGTCTCTTCATAGTCAATGCCTTCCTTTTGAGAAAAGCCACAAATGAAAAATCTTGCTTTATACTTCTCAACACTTCATCTTTTGATTTCAACAAGTAAACCCATGTTTTACAAGAATAATCATCAATAAAAGATACATAGTATACATACCCACTGATGGAGGATGATGGCATTGGGCCACACACATCTAAGTGAATGAGTTCTAGTACTCCTTATGCTTTGTTGTCTCTCTTTGGAAAAGGGTTCTTGATGTTCTTCCCTTGTGCACATCCATCGCACACACCTTCATGGTCAACCTTGAGTTCTAGTAGACCTGTGACTTCCTTGCATATATACGGTAATGCCTAGTAGTTGATGTGTGCAAATATTCTATTCCAAAGTTCACATGGATTCTCAATGGCATGGGCCATGGCTACTTCTGAGTGACCCTTTAGTTTATACAAACCACCTTCTTATTTTCCAATGGCGATTGCTTCTTTCATGGTTTCTCCTTTAGCCCACATAATAACTTCTCCATCTATAAAGACAACTCTGAAGCCTTTCTTTTCTAGAGCTGATATGGAGAGTAGGTTCTTTGTCAAACCTGGTACATAGAGTATGTCCTTCATCTTCATTGGAGTCCCTGAATTAAGCTTGTAGTTTGATTCTCCCACTCCCTTGATAGGGTATTGATAATCATCTCCAAGTGTAACTTTTTGAGAAAAAATATTTTTTGAAAGGCAAGAGAGAACATCTCTTTGACCTGTCATGTTCTTGGAAGCACCACTACCAATGAGCCAAGTGTCCTATCTAGGTGTTACCGATCCTGAGAGGACTGAGATTAAGACATAGCCTTTAATTTGCTCTCTTAACATCTTTGTGGGTGTCTCTTCATCTTCAACTGCATGGCATGATGTCTCTTATTTTTCCTCTTATATTCTTCTCGTCTAGCTGGACAATGTCTCACAATATGTCCCATCTTGTCACAATGGTAGCATTGGATAGATGAGTAATCTCTTTCCTTTCTTTGTCCTTTCTTATGGAATCTCTTTGGTTGAGATTCTTTATGACTGAATTTGTTTTGGGGGTGAGACTCTTTATGAGTTTCTTTCTGGAAGTAAGACTTATTTATTCCTCCTTGAGTGTGAATAGCTAGGGCTTGATCTTCGTCTCTTGAAAGTAAAGCTTCCCGGTTAGCTACTCTTGATTCTTCTTGAATGCATTCTTCCCACATACTATCAAATAGTAGTTTCTCCTTTCTTGCACAAATGGTTTGGATGAATGCATCCCAAGGTCTTGAGAGACCATTAAGGGTTGTCATTATAAGTTCATCGTCGTCTATAGCATCTCTAATCACTTCTAGTTGTTCTTTGAATTGAGATATTCTGGAGAAATATTCTTGGATTGATTCTCCTCTCTACATCCTCGTATTCTTTGGCATCCTCGGCGAAACTTTTCATGTACAGAAACAGTGATGTTTTTCACTTTCTCCTGTGAAAGGTGCTCTCTTCAGCGTAGCTCTGATACCATGTTAAGTTTTAAGCTATTATTAGGTTTCTTTTCATTTCACTAGATAAAAATAGCATAGATAGGATCACTGAGAAATACACAATCACAAGAGACACATCATTTATCCTGGGAAACCCTCATGGGGGAGAAAACCCAGCAAAAAATTCCTTAATATAGATAGCTTATACAATGCCAAGAGATAACTCAAACAAATACAGAAAGTCCTCTCCCAAGAATATGCCTCTCTCTCTCTTCTTTCTTCTCCAACTACAGCTCCAAACTTGTGCTCTGATGAACAAGTGAGTGTGTGTTCAAATGAGGTGCTAGCCTCTTTATTTACACAATCTGGCAGGGGTGTCTTTTCACTAGCAGGGCCGACTTCTCAATCTGGGTGGTTATAACCACCTTTAATATATTATGGGGCCAACTTCTTATTCTGCCTATTACAATTAGGTTTTGACCAATCCGCAAAAGGGGATTTGGTCATTTACAATACCTGACATGATCAATCCGTAAAAGGGGAATGATCTAATGAATAATACATCAATAATAATTAGAATACTCTTTGCAGTTACAATATTTCAACATTTCCAAGAGAGGTAAATGTCTAGGAGTGTCTAAGAAGGGTTCAAGGAGGAATTACCCATGTCTATTAATTCAAACCACATTCCTGAATTTTATTATCATTATGTATTAAAATTCTAATTTCCCCTTGATTATATAAGAGCCCAATAATTAAATGCATGTAAGAGTGGGTGTGAGAAGTCACATCCCACATTTATTGGAAGCATGGGGATGATTACAATCATTTTGGGGAACTGTGTAAGTCAAGCAAGCAAGCCAAATGGGAGGAAATTTGTATGGATAGTTACAACAATTTTTAGATAGTAATGTTTTGGCATGAACAACAAGCAGAGAATAGGGAAGAAGATTTTTGAAGCTAGAGAAACCCTATAGGGAAAATTATGGAACGTAATTAGAGAAGAAAATTGAAGAGCCAGGTTGTCATACCTGAAGAGTGAACTCATGTGTGAATTTCATTATAACAACAAGTGATTATTGTTGTTTTCCTGGTAGTTTTCCTAAAAGTGAGCTCCCTTGAGTTTCCCAGTAGTGATATTCTTGGTTACCTGTGTCATAGAGACCCTAATAAATGAATGGGATTCCCAATGGGGGTGCATTCCTTGGGTTGGGTAGGTCGAGAGGAAGAGAGTTAGTGGAAAATCGAGATATTTGTAGGAGAATACCAGTGGGTTGTGGGATTTTTCTAAGCTGTGAGTGGACAGTGACAGACCACCCTCTTTTGTGGATTGCTAGCCCCATCTCGAGGGTGACTTGTTGTTGAGATTTGGAACAAAAATTCTATGGTTGGGTGGAATGTTTGTCCCAAGAAATTGGTTGCATAATAGTTTTTAAAAGATAAGTGTTTTATCTTGTTTCTATGTTGCATTATGAGTTTAATTGTTTTGTATTAACTCAGTGTTTGAGAACAAATTATATGTTGTTGTATTTGAGTTTATTAGTTGCATTTTATGTTTATTTTAGAATGTTGTATATGCATATAGTTCATGGTATCAACAAATGGTTAAAAATGTATGTTTTCCTGTAGCTAGTAAGCTACATGATTAGTTAGTAGAAAAAATTAATTTTATGACTATTTATGCATGTAATGGACCTTGGTTGGGTTGGGGAGAATTAAAGATTGGTATCAGATCTTCTGGTTCAACACTAGACCCATATGGGCCAAGGACCAATGAAAATTTGGTAAAATTCCATGTTACAGATTTTTTTACGTGACATATTTGGGGGGAAATGGTAAAAATTAGAGAGAGATCCCCAAATTCGTGAGAAAATTTGAGTTTTAAATGCCTTAGAATTGTTGAAGAGATGATATGGGGCATCAATATGTAAATTTGCAGAGTTAAAATTCGACTTGGAAGGTCAAAATTCATGTTTTAATAGTCGCAAAAGAATTGGGAGAATTTTGATGATCAATGACCAAGATCGCATTTGATTTCAAAATCAACAATCTAGATCCATTGTAAATAGATTTAGTAACTTATAAGGTTTTTCGGTGTTGGGTAAGGTCTAGTAGATCGACAGTCAAGATTCATTTTTGACAGTTGGGAAAATGAGACAGATCGATGGTCTAGATTTGTTTTCGGTCATTTGGAAGTTGGATTAAAGCAATGGTCAAGATCATTCTAAATGGAAGATTGACAACCCATATTCATATGGGTTTTGGTCAAAAATTTCAAAGTGTTTGAGTTGGCCAAAAGAATTCGTCGATAATCGATGGTTGGATCGACAAGAATTGTAAAGAGTTTTACTTTTCCAATATAAAACGCCAATGGTCGATGATTCGAGGTCGACAGAAATTGGTGAAAGGTTTTATACATCCAAGAGAAATTGTCGATTATCGATGGTCGATGGTTGGGGGTTGGATGAATTAGCAAGGTGTTTGATTCATCTAATAAAAGTTGTCGATTGTCAATGAAGGGAAAGACGATGATGATGTGTATTTCCATGTCATCATCCATGTGTTATGACATGTCACTATCCACGTGTTATGCCACATAAGCATCCATGTGTCATACCACGTCAACCAAGTTTCCTTGTCAACATCCACGTGCCATGCCATGTCAACATCTATATGTCATGCCACGTCAGCCTAGAGATGGTAGATCACCAATGGTTAGGGTTCGGTGAAATTTCTAAACAAGTTGGTTTACAGAATAAATGATCGATGGTTGATCACCGAAGATCAGGGTTTAGTGAGATTCATGAGAAAAAAAAATGGTTTCCAAGAGAAATATTTGATGGTCGATGGTCAATGATCAGGGTTTGGGCAAATCAGTGAGCAATTTTGGTTTACCAAAGAAATCGTCGATCATCGATCATTGAAAGAGTTTAGAGGTGGGAAATCAACAAATCCGATTTCTCCTAATTTTGAGATCAATGACTCGGATTAAAAGAATGTTATAATAGTAAAAAAAAGTTAATTTTATATGAATTTTTTGGATTTTTGAAGGTCTTAAACTTGTAGGGGCATTTTGAGGCCCTAAACAACATTTTTAGGAGTTCAAATTTTCAAAATTGTAAGTGTTGAAGGAACCACACAGAGTTTCTCTAGCTTAAATAAAATAACTCAGAGAGAGCTTTCCAGTGAGATATTCTGAGAGTAAAATAGAACTCGTATGAGAAAGTTACAGTTGGAATAGTTAAGGGTATAATTTTGGCACCGATTTACTTCCAGAGGGCATAACTCCTTGCTTAGAAGTTTGTTTGGAGCACAAAAGTAGTCTATGGAAAGGTTATGAACCATAGAAGACAACCATGGAGCCATATTTGGAATATGGGTATGTAAAAATGTGTAGGAAGAGAAGGAAGACACTTGTATCATACAAGGATAAAATGAGGGAAATAGTCTAAACTTCCTCGGGCCATAACTTTCAGTTCATGGATCATATTGGGAAAAACAAATAGTCGTTGGAAAGGTCTTGAGAATAAGAAGATATCTATCAACCCATAATTTTGAATTGGGCACTAAAATTTTCTCAAAAATTAATAAAACAATTTTGCAACAGTAAAAACAAAGCAATGAGTGGAAATTACAGTTGGTGAATGTTGTAAATTTTCTCTCAGAACTCAGGCATGAGTACAACCATTGGAGAGTTGTTTTAGAGAGGAATGTGTCTAAGGAAACATATTTTGACTTAGTGCATTGTGTCCTTCATAAATTGAGATGAATAATAACCTCTATTCTAATTAATGAAATGTTTTATAGTATGCATGTGCTAACAATAATTATTACATGCACATTTGTTGCAGAATTAGAGGTACAGAAAAAAAAAATAGGTTCTTATATGAATACTGGAGTTATGGAATATTCCCAAGGATCTTATAGCCACGAGGAGGAGGTCAGAGGTATGCATGTCAACATGGAAAATGTTGAGACAAAGTCTAATGGAGGAAGAGACAGAAAGGAGCGAGTAACTATGAGAAGTCTTCATAGAGAAGTGCAAATCTATAGGGAAGATAATGAAAGGATTATGAAATCTCACAAAGAGATACTTCATAGCCTAAATATGTTGCATAGGCAATTTAACAAATACTCTGGCACTAAGCAAGCAACTAGTGCTAGACAAGTGACAACATAGAGATCCAAAAGCATAAGGGATGATCATGGGAATGATAGATAGTCAAGAAGCATGAGCAGGTGCCATCTTTCTCCAAGGAAATCCACTAGAAGGACTCGTGCAAGTTTAGGGCTAGGGATCAGCCCAAGTGTGTCTCTTGTCAGGAGGTAGAGGAAAAGGCATGAGGAAAAAATCTTGCAAGGTGAACTTAGGAAAATCAAGCCACCGAATTTCAATGGTGAGCATAGGAAGGGAGAAGAGGTCGAAGCTTGGATATTGGAAATGAAGAAATATTTCCAACAACACAATTACCCCTCAAGGGTAGAAGCTAGAATTGTAACCTGCCACTTGCAAGGAAAGACAACCATGTGGCAGGATCAACTTAAGCAATCCAGACACCTTGATGAGAAGAAGGTCTCATGGATGCAGTTCAAATGATATTTCTAAGAGAAATATTTTTCTCAACATTACTATGAAAAGAATATGAAAGATTTCTTTGAACTCAAGTTGGTAGGCATGACAATGGATGAATATGAGAAGAGATCCTTTGAGTTCTTGAAATATGTTGACTTCATAAATGATGAGAAAGTCAAAATCCAAAGGTTTCTAAGTGGGTTTCCTTCTTTATACAGTGACAATATACAATATGAGAACCTTAGGACTTTGGAGGAGGCCATAAGGAGAGAAAAGCATCTTTATGAGCAGAGCAGAGGAAGGCATATTTTCCAAAAATCTTGGAATGGCAATATGAAGGGTAGAAAAGATCAAAGGCATAAAGGTTTTAAGCCACCCTTTTTCAAGAACAACTCCCAAGAAAATCAACAAGGTTAGACAACCCAAAATGAGTACAAGACTACACATTCATTTGGGAAAAGGCCAAGGTAGCAACATGTACAATGTTGGGGATGTGAGGGATATCACTTATATAGGGACTGCCCTCATAAAGGATAAAGAATGAAGAATTTCCACAACATTCAGTAGGATGAAATAGTGGAAGACATGGGAGGAAACATGCCAAGGATTTGTGTGGCCTTGGACAACAAACAAGCAGAGTATCAATCCCCCATGATTGAAGTGGAAGGTAAGATTGATAACCATCCCATAGAAATTTTAATTGATTATGGAGCTATCCATAGTTACATAAAGTCTAACACTATTAAAATATTTCACTTGCAAAGGAGTAAGCATAAGAAATCTTGGTTAGTTCAGTTAACCACAAGGGCTAAGAGGAAAATCAATGAACTAGTTAAAGATTGTCCAATATACATGAATGGACTCGGCACAAAGGTAGATGTGAACATAATACCAATGGGTTCAAATGATTTTCTAAATGGCATGGATTATTTGAAAGAACACCATGATGACCTAGACTACTACAACAAGGAAATCACATGTCTTGATGAATAAGGGAAGCAAGGCAAGGTTCAAGGCATTCCAAGAGTTGTAGTTGTTAGAGAAATTTCAACTATGCAATTGAAAAAAAGTATTAGGAAGGGATGTCATATTTTTTTTGCCAATATGGAAGAGGCAACTAGAGATAAAGTGGTAAGCATTGAAGACCATTAGGTCTTCAGGGATTTTGAGGATGTTTTTGTAGAAATCCCAAGATTGCCACTAAAGAGAGACATTCATTTCTCTATCGATTTGGTACTAGGAGTTTCCCCAATGTACAAGACACGATATAGAATGGGCACACTATAATTGAAGGAGTTGTATATGCAACTTGAATAATTATTAAGGAAGAGGTGTATACTCCCAAGTGTGTCACCTTGGGGTCCCCCGATTCTTTTTGTGAAGAAGAAAGATGGGACCCTAAGGTTGTGTATTGATTTCAGATAGCTGAATAAATTCACCATAAAGAACAAATATCCTTTGCCAAATATTGATGATTTATTTGATCAACTGGTGTTGAAATAATGTAACTGCAAAGAGTATTCTTATTATTATTGATATATTATTCATGGGATCAATCCCCATTGTGGATTGATCATGTCGGTTATTGTATTCGGACCAAATCCCCTTTTGCGGATTGGTCAACAAACAATTCTAATAGGTAGAATAAGAAGTCGGCCCCAACAGTTATTATTGAGACCCAGAAATATAATAAAGGTTGGTCTACCCACCCAGAGTGAGAATTCGGCCCTACCAGTAAAGACACTTCACACGTGCTAGACTTGTATATATAGAGAGGCCAGCGCCTCACTTTGACACACAACTCACTTGCTCATTCTGAGAGGCAAGTTTCGATTTACCAGTTGGAGAGAGAGAGAAGAGTGGTGCATCTTTTGGAGAGGAATTTTTGTATTGGTTTGAGTTATCTCTTGACATTGTACTGGCAATCTATAATAAGGAAGTTTTACTGGGTTTTCTTCCCCTAGAGGGTTTCCCAGGATAAATGTTGTGTCTTTTGTGAATGTGTATTTCTCAGTGATCTTGTTCTTATGTTGTTGTTATCTATTGAAATGAAAAGAACTATAATCGTGGCATAAACATTAACATGGTATCAGAGCCAACCTGAAGGAAGCATATTTCGCAAGAGAAAAACGTCACTGTTGTCGTACCTGCAAATTAGGGTTTTTCAAAAGTGAAGTTTTTCAGCTCCAAAACCACCTAGAAAGTTGTGCCCTCCCCCAAGGATCATTTTGGCACCTTCAGCGTACCTTTTCAGTGGTTGGATCTCTTGAAAAGTGAAACCCTAGTTTCACAAAGTACCAGAAGTACCAGAAAACCAGAGTACCAGAAGTACCAGAGTACCAGAGGTACCAGAAAACCAGAAGCACCAGTCCAGAAATCTGCAGATCAATTTTGGAAAGGAAAAAGTTGGATTTTCTTAGATCCAAGTACACCAGGCTACTCACCTTAGCCAAGCGCACCTCTTGGTAAGGTCAAAAATTGATTTTAAGCATTTTCATTTTTGGTCATTTTTCATAGCCCCAAGTACAAGATGTCTGCAAGCACAAAGATTGTTGAGAAACTAGAAGGCATAGACAACTTCCATGCCTGGAAGTATAGGATCGGTCTGATCCTTTCAGAGAATGACCTAGCAAGGTTCATCAAAGCAGAAGTGTCGGAACCCGAAGATGTCGTAGAGAAAGCAAAGCATCAAAAGCACTCAATCAGGGCTCAAAGAATCATTGCAGATTCAATCAAAGACCACCTGATCCCTTATGTGTCATCCAAGAACAGTCTGAAAGAGATGTTTGATTCTCTAAGAAAATTATATGAAGGAAAGAACATCAATCGAAAGATGAACCTAAGATCTGAATTGAAGAATACGAAGATGCAAAAAGGAGAAACGATTCAAGAATATTTCTCCAGAATCTCAAAGATTAAAGAAAAGTTAAAATCGATTGGAGACACCATAGATGAAGATGAATTTGTAATGACAGCCCTAAATGGTCTTACAAGACCTTGGGATGCATTCATTCAAACAATATGTGTCAGAGCCGTGAAGATGCAGTTTGATAGTCTATGGGAAGAATGCATCCAAGAAGAGACAAGGGTAGCTGACCATGAAGCACTACTAGCAAGGGATGATGATCAAGCCCTAGCTACTCATACAAAAGGAGAAAGAAAGAAACCCTACTTCTAAAGGGAAACTCATAGAGAGCCTCAACCATCAAACAAATTCAATAACAAAGAATCTCATCCAAGGAGATTTCAGAAGAAAGGACAACGCAAGGAAAGAGATCTCTCATCCATACAATGCTATCATTGTGATAAGATGGGACACAAGGTGAATTCTTGTCCAATTAGATGAGAAGAATACAAGAGGAAACATAAGAGGCAACATGCCCACATAGTCGAAGATGAAGAGCCACCTACAAAGATGATCAAGGACCATGTCTTGATCTCGACCCTCTCAGGATCAGTAACACCTGGAGAGGACACATGGCTCATTGATAGTGGTGCATCAAAGAACATGATGGGTAAGAGAAGTACTCTCTCTTGTATTTCAGAAAAGAAGTTTTCTCAGAAAGTGACACTTGGAGATGATTACCAATATCCCATCAAGGGAGTGGGAGAATCAAACTACAAGCTAGATTCAAAAAACTCAATAAAGATGAAGGACGTACTCTATGTACCAAGCTTGAAGAAGAACTTACTTTCCATATCAGCTTTAGATAAGAAAGGTTATAGAGTTGCCTTTATAGATGGAGAAGTTCTTATGTGGGCTAGAGGAGAAACCATAAATGAATCAATCGTCATTGGAAATGAAGAAAATGGATTATATAAGCTAAAGGGTCACCCAGAGACTGCCATGACCCATGCCATTGAAAACTCATGCGAACTTTGGCATAGAATATTATCCCACATCAACTACAAGGTGCTACCATACATATGCAAAGTTGTCACAGGTTTACCAGAACTCAAGGTTGATCAAGAAGGCATATGCAATGGATGTGTGCAAGGGAAGAATATCAAGAACCCTTTTCCAAAGAGGGACAACAAAGCAGAAGGAGTATTGGAACTCATTCATTCAGACATGTGTGGCCCAATGCCATCATCCTCCATTAGTGGGTATGTATACTATGTATCATTCATTGATGACTATTCTCGCAAGACCTGGATATATTTCTTGAAATCTAAAGATGAAGTATTCAGCAAGTTCAAGGAATTCAAAGCCTTGATAGAGAATCTTTCTGAAAGGAATATTAAGATAATCAAGTCAGATAATGGAGGAGAATATACCTCAAAAGAGTTTGTGAACTTCTGTAGAGATGTTGGGATCAAGAGGGAACTCACTACTCCCTATAATCCTCAACAAAAAAGTGTAGCTGAAAGGAAGAACAGAACAATTATGGAAGCTGTAAAGACCATGATCCATGATCAAGATCTTCCTATGTGCTTATGGGAAGAAGCAGCAATGGCAGTTGTCTATGTGCAAAACCGATTATCCCATAGCACACTTGGGTTCAAGACCCTGGAAGAGATGTTCACCAGAAAGAAGCCAGAGGTAAGCCATCTCAAAATATTTGGCTTCCCAGTCTTCATACACATTCTGAAAGAGAAAAGAAACAAGTTGGAACCCTCCGGAAAGAAGGGAATATTTGTGGGATACTGTGAGGTCTCCAAGGCCTTCAGAATCTACATACCAGGTCACCGTCACATTGAGATCAGCAGGGATGTGAAATTTGATGAATAAGCAGCACTTAAGAAATCAAGAAGATGCTAGCTTGAAGAAGTATATGAAGAGGAACCTGTAATTCCCAGGATTGCAGAATCCATGAGGGAAGTTCCCATAGCTGCAGAACCAGTGAGGGAAGTCGTAACTTCCCCTGATGAGGAAACTCCTGAAGACCATGATATAACAGAATTTCAAGAACCTCCTCAAATGAACTTCTCCCATAAAAGAAAGCCTGCTTGGGCAAGAGAGCTTATTCAGGATGGAGAGAAGTATGGTGTTCCAGAAGGAACCTCGAGACAGGTGAAAAGACCAAAGCCATTCTCTAGTTACACGACTTTGATGTGTGATCTCCTAGATGAGGAGCCTACCTGCTTTGAAGAAGCCATTCAAAAGAAGGAATGGGCAGATGCCATGATATAGGAATACCAATCCATAATAAAGAACAATGTATGGGAAATAGTTCCCAGACCAAAAAGTAAGGATGTGGTATCATCAAAATGGCTCTTCAAAATAAAACATGTTGTTGATGGAAGTATTGAGAAATATAAAGAAAGATTCGTCGCTTGTGGCTTTTCCCAGAAAGAAGGCATTGACTATGAAGATACATTCGCTCATGTAGCCAGATACACTTCGATTAGAACCATCATAGCTCTTGGAGCTAAGATGAAATGGAAGTTGCACCAGATGGACGTGAAGACAACTTTCCTGAATGGTTTTATTGAAGAGGAAGTGTATATAGAGAAACCCCAAAGATTTGAGGTTGAAGACACGAAGTCTCATGTCTACAGATTAAAGAAAGCCTTATACTGATTGAAGCAAGCTCCTAGAGCTTGGTATGGTTGTATAGACAGTTTCTTGACAAGCTTGGGCTTTACCAAGAGTAAGGTTGATTCAAATCTCTACTTCAAAATTATGAACGATGAGCCAGTAATACTATTGTTGTATGTGGATGACTTATTCTTAACTAGAGAAGAAAATCTCATCACCGAATGTTAGAAGAGTCTCGCTTCAGAATTTGAGATTAAAATCCTTGGCCTAATGCACTATTTCCTAGGTCTTGAGGTATGGAAAAGTCCAAAGAGGATCTTCCTTAACCAAGGGAAGTACACAGTCGAAATCCTGAAGAGATTCAACATGTTGGAATGCAAGCCCATGAATACACCCATGGAAGCGAAGTTGAAGCTACTGGTCGATACTTCGTCAAACTTGATATATGCCACACTGTACAGACAGATTATTGGATCGTTGATGTACCTAACGAACACCAGACCAGACATTTGTTTTTCCGTGAACACCTTGAGTCAGTTTCTGGTAGAACCCAGACATGTTCACCTAGTGGCTGCAAAACATGTGATCAGGTACCTTAAAGGTACACTAGATTGTGGTCTCAGTTATGACGGAGATCATAATTTCACATTGAGTGGATACACTGATTCAGATTGGGCAGGAAGCATTGCTGACAGAAAAATCACTTTCGGATGTTGTTTTAGTTTAGGATCAGCCATGATCTCATGGCAGAGTAGGAAGAAATCCAGTATTGCTCTCAGCACAGCGGAAGTTGAGTACATTTCCGCATGTTCTGCCAGCTGCGAAGCTATATGGCTTCGAAAGTTGTTGACCAGTCTATTTGACCTAGAAATGGAAGCAACCACGATCCTATGTGACAACCAGAGCTGCATAAAGATGATAGAGAATCCTGTCTTTCATGATAGGTTGAGGCACATAGATATTCTCTATCATTACATCCGTGACATGGTGTAGAGAGGAGCCTTGAAGCTCATGTATGTTAGCATGGATGAACAGGTTGATGATGTGTTGACCAAACCTCTATCTCGTGTAAAGTTTGAACACTTTCGAGATAAGCTTGGTATAGTCTAAAAGGACCCTCCCTGAAAGGGGGAGTATATGTGTTCCTTGCTTCTGACCTCGTTGTTAGATGTAAAGCAAGATGATTCCTTACTTCTGACCTCGCTGTTAGACGTAAAGCAAGATGATGTGTGTGTTCCTTGCTTCTGACCTCACTGTTAGACGTAAATCAAGATGATTCCTTGCTTTTGACCTCGCTATTAGACGTAAAGTAAGATGATGTGTGTGTTCCTTGCTTATGACCTCACTGTTAGACGTAAAGCAAGATGATGTGTGTGTTCCTTGCTTATGACCTCGCTGTTAGACGTAAAGCAAGATGACTCCTTTCTTCTGACCTTGTTGTTAGATGTAAAGCAAGATGACTCCTTTCTTTTGACCTCGTTGTTAGACATAAAGAAAGATGATGTGTTTGTTCCTTGCTTCTGACCTCGCTGTTAGACGTAAAGCAAGATGACTCCTTGCTTCTGACCTCATTGTTAGACGTAAAGAAAGATGATGCGTTCCTTGCTTCTAACCCAGTTGTTAGACGTAAAGAAAGATGATGTATACCTTGCTTCTAACCTAGTTGTTAGACGTAAAGCAAGATGTGACTTACACTGAACTACCAGCTTAACAGTTGTGACATAGATCCAGTTTAGTACTATGATGGGCCAGCCTAGTGTTGTGATGAGGTATCACTTTATACTGATACATATTGATGCAGATGATGATGGCATTCTTTCGAGAATGACGATGTTTCCGATGAAGAAAACTTTCGATGACTTATAGATATGCCAGCCAATGTTCAAAGATGATATTGACAATATTTTCCTCCTGATTCCACTGATGATGCAGACCTCTCTCGCCTGATGTTGTTGAAGAATACCCTTCTTGTTAAGGGGGAGTGTTGAAATAATGTAACTGCAAAGAGTATTCTTATTATTATTGATATATTATCCATGGGATCAATCCCCATTGTGGATTGATCGTGTCAGTTATTGTATTAGGACCAAATCCCCTTTTGCGGATTGGTCAACAGACAATTGTAATAGGCAGAATAAGAAGTCGGCCCYAGCAGTTATTATTGAGACCCAGATATATAATAAAGGTGGGTTTACCCACCCAGAGTGAGAAGTCGGCCCTGCCAGTAAAGACACTTCACACGTGCCAGACTTGTATATATAGAGAGGCCAACGCCTCACTTTGACACACAACTCACTTGCTCATTCTGAGAGGCAAGTTTCGATTTACGAGTTGGAGAGAGAGAGAAGAGTAGCACATCTTTTGGAGAGGACTTTCTGTATTGGTTTGAGTTATGTCTTGACATTGTATTGGCAATATATAATAAGGAAGTTTTACTAGGTTTTCTTCCCCTAGAGGGTTTCCTAGGATAAATGTTGTGTCTCTTGTGAATGTGTATTTCTCAGTGATCTTGTTCTTATGTTGTTGTTATCTATTGAAATGCAAAGAGCTATAATAATGGCATAAACATTAACAGTTGGAAGGTGCAAGAATATTTTCCAAGATTGACTTGAGTTCAAGTTATCATCAAAAGAGGATAAAGGAAGAAGACATCAACAAGACAACATTCTGGACAATAAATGAGCATTATGAATTCACGGTAGTGCCATTTGGGCTAGTCATATGCCCCAATTGTTTTTATGTGCCTGATGAATGGAGTGTTCAGGGAATACCTAGACAAGTTTGTAATCGTATTCCTAGATTATGTAATCATATACTCTAAGTCAGAAGAGGAACATGAGAAGCAATTAAGAATGGTGCTAAAAGTTTTAAGAGAGCACAAGTTGTATGCCAAGCTAAGTAAGTGCATCTTTTATCAAAAGAAGATTCACTACTTGGGGTATATTATTTTAGTCGATGGGATAACAGTTGATCCTGAGAAGATAGAGACCATTAGAAGATGGCCAACACCAATAAATGTTATGGAGGTCAGATCATTCATAGGTATTGTAGGGTATTACCAAAGATTCATAAAAGGATTCTCAAAGCTTACAAGCCCAATCACTTATTTTCAAAAGAAGGGAGTGAAATTTGAATGCTCTTCCAAGTGTGAAGAGAGATTTCAACAGCTAAAAGACATATTAAACAGTGTGCCAATATTGAAGATATCTTAGATCCCGACGAAGATTTTTTTGTGTGCATTGATGCATGCAAGGAAGGGCTTGGTGGACTCCTCATGCAAAAGGATCATGTGTTATGCTATGAGTCCCAAAAATTAAAAGAGCATGAAATGAATTATGATACCCATTATCTAGAATTAGAAGCCATTATTCATGCATTAAAGATGTTGAGACATTACTTCATGGGGAGGAAATTTGAGCTAAGTACATACCATTGTGGTTTGAAACATTTGTTTGGCTAGCCAACATTAAATGTTAGACAAACTAGATGGTTGGAATTCCTTAGTGAGCATGACTTTGAAATTAAGCACATCAAAGGCAAAGAAAATCAAGTGGTTGATGCAATCAGTAGGAGATCACATGAGATGCATATTGCAACCATCAACATGTACATGACTGATTTGAAAGATAAAATTATTGAAGAAATAAACTCAGATCAACAATATTTACAAATAAAAGAGACATTACAACAAGGCAATTTACAACAGAAAATTAAAGACTTTGAGCTAAAAGAAGTGGAATTCTCATGTACAAAGGCAAAGTGTATGTGTTGAATTCCAATGAGCTGGAAAATACAATGATTAGGGAAACGCACAATGTGCCATATGCTAGGAACCCAGGATATCATAAAATAATTGTAGTTGTAAGAAGCCAATATTTTTTTCCCGAAATGAAGAAAGAAGTGGCTAATTAAATAGCCAAATGTCTAGAGTGCCAGAAGGTGAAAACTGAACATAGACATCCAGCAGGGTTGTTACAACCATTTCCCATTCCAAAATGGAAGTGGGAAGTAGTTACAATTGATTTTATTACAAAGTGGACCATAACAGTGAAGCAACATGACTCCATCATGGTGGTGGTAGATAAATTAACTAAGGCAACACATGTTATTCCAGTGACGACTACACACAAGGCAACAAATATTGCAGAAATCTATATGAAGGAAGTTGTCAGGATACATGGAGTGCCTAAAGAAATAGTTTCAAATAAAGATCTCAAGTTTACATCCAATTTTTGGAAAGGTTCGTTTAAATTCTTCAAGATGAATTTAAATCGTAGTACAATGTATCACCCAGAGTCAGATGGGAAAACAGAGACCAACAAAATAATTGAAGGCATGCTTAGAATGTATGTGATGGACCAACCATCAAAGCGGGAGGATTATGTCCACTTATTGGAATTTACTTACAACAATAGATATCAAACCTCATTGAAAATTATCCCATTTTAATCATTTTATGGTAGGAAGGGTAATACACTAGTGAGTTGGGATAATCCAACAAACAGAGTAGTTATTGGGCCAGAATTGTTCAAGAAAATGGAAGAGAAAATGACAAAGATAAAGTAGAATTTAAAGGTTGTCCAAGATAGGAAGAAAATTTATGTAGACAAGAACATAATTTTTAGATATTTTAAAGTGGGTGAACATGTGTTTTTAAAAGTGAAGGAAAAAATAAGTTCACTAAAATTAGGAAGTTTCCCAAAGTTGGCAGCAATATATTATGGACCCTTTGAGATTTTAGAAAAGATAGGGATAGTTGAATACATGCTAGCATTTCCTACATCCATGAGAGTGCATAATGTATTTCATGTGTCATTATTATAGAAATATTTGTCTGACCCTAATCACATAATTGTTTGGATCGTGATCCAGGTGGAACACGAAGGGGATTTCTGGGTCGAACTAGTACCTATCCTGGATTGGAACGTCAAAGTGATTAGGAAAAAATATATAGGGATGATAAAGGTTCAATGGACCTACTACTGTCCTAAAAATGCAACATGGGAGCAGAAGAAAAACATGTGGGAGGAATACCTGCAATTTTTTGACAATTTTGAAGAAAACAGAATATAAGAATGCAAGACTTTATTTTGAGCAGCTAGAGTTCTAGAACCACATCTCAAAGTCCTAGCCAAGCTACATCGAGGGCCCTGATAAAAGAATGGTACATCCTGATGGACTGAAAGCAGTGAAGGGGGAACATTCCTTGGGTCAGTGGGTTGAGAGGAACATGATATTTTGGTTGGAACTATTGTTGGAGTTATAAAATTGCAGAATTTTTATTTCTTAGTATTATGATGTAAATGTGTGCATGTATATTGGCATAGTGTGCACCGAGGACGATGCACAATTGTAGGGGAGAGGGAATGTAACATCCCCACTATAATCCCATGTTTAATTATTGTTTAATGTAGATATGAAATGTGGCCATAGCCAAGCGATGTATATGTGAATTGTATTTCTGAATTTTAATAATAAAAATTGATGTCAGATGCTAGGGGACATGGACAGAGATGGGGGTTGATTAATCCACAAGAGAGGGGAGGGTATAAGAGAATATCCAAGACAGGGTAATTTTTAGGAGTGTCTAAGAGGGGTCCAAGGGGGAATTACCCATGTTTATCAATTCAACCTACATTCCTGCAGTTTATTATCATTATGTATTAAAATTCTAATTTTATGATGTAGCCAAAGTCCAAGATACATTCACAAGATCAAATAAACCATGAAAACACAGGAGAATGGAAAAAAAAATCTATTTTATTCCTTTTCCATCCTAACTATTACAATCGAAGTTCAACCCCTTATAACTACTATCTGGGATTTTCAAAAACAACTAATTTTAGAAAAACAACTATTTTTTAGAAAAACAACTAAATTTAGAACATTCTTGCATGACTCTAAAACTGACCACTAACTAAGAGATAACTAGCGTGACAATATTTGTCAACTCGCTTTTCTTATTAAGCTCATAAACTAAGAGATAATTGATAATTGAAAAATTAAAAATTCTCGTAAAAACACTAAAACCCCAATTTGAGGCCTTATATGAAAGAATTTGGTCCTAAAAAAGTGTCGAAAAGATGTCCAATCAGCACGACAATGAACTCTTTGAGACACAACTCGCCGTAAAATTTCATCCCAAACGGATAACCGAGTTAAAATTTATGACCCTCGAAAAATCCCTGAAAAATCCCTGCATCATTCTCCTCTAGTTGAAAAGAACGCAACTGTTGCAAGTTACTGTCTTCAAACTGTTGCCATTTAATGGGATCTAGGTTCAGTAAGTCACCCTCTATAATCCATGTACTCTCTGTTGGTGCTACGCCTTCCCACTGGACCAGATGTCAATTTTATTGGCCTTGCCAAGTATGAAGGGTCTTCTTATCTAAAATATGTGCAATATTTTCCTTTTTCTTGCTTGGAATGGCCTATTGCCAATCCACCTCTGCCTCACTGTCATCACCCAGATCGTCTACATGGAAGATATACAAATCATAAATGTTAAACACAGGGGAGATATCAAGGTTAGCTGGTAAATCGACCTTATAAGCATTGTCATTGATTTTATTGAGAATCTTGCATGGACGAATTTTCTTATACTTCAATTTGTGGTAGGTTCCATGAGGAAATTGCTCCTTCCATAAATAAACCATCACCAAATCACCTTAATTGAATATATGGTATTTTAAGTGAGAATCTTTGATAATTGTGTTATGTTCATTACTGGTCGGTAATTTTTGTCTCACCCATTGCTGCAACTATTGAATGTGTTCTGCAAATGCTTTCCCATCATGATTGATCCTATCCCCAAGTGGTAGTTGCACCAAATCTAGGACACCCATAGGGTTTCTACCATAAACAACTTGAAATGGAGATTTACCTGTAGATCTATTCATTGAACTATTGTAGGAAAATTTCACTTGAGGTAAAGTCAAATCCCACTACTTGGGATTCTCTCCAACAATGCTTTGTAACAGGTTTCCCAAAATTTGATTTACCACCTCAGTTTTCCCATCTGTTTGGGGGTGATAGGCACTATTGAACTGTAATTTAGTCCCCATTTTATTCCATAAATTCCTCCAAAAATTACCCAAGAACCGAGTATCTCTATCAGAGGTAATAGTTTTTGGAACCCCATGCAATCTAACAACTTGTGAAAAAAAAAATCTGCCACCCGCGATGGATCACTAGTTTTCTTGCAAGCAATGAAATGAGCCATTTTAGAGAACCTATCAACAACCAAAAAAATAGAATCATTACCTCGTTGTGTGTTTGGGAGCCCCAACACAAAATCCATACTGAGATCTATCCATGGACATGTGGTCAATGGTAGTGGCATATACAACCCTGTGTTCTATGAGTGTCCTTTAGACATTTGACAAATACGACATCGTGCCACATACTTGGTTATATATTTTTTCATCTTCGGTCAGTAATACTTATCTTCAATTAAGGCTAGCGTCTTATCCTTTCCAAAATGTCCTGCCAAACCACTACTGTGAAGGTCTCTGACAATATTTTCCCTCATTTAACCAATTGGGATGCATAGTTATTTCCTTTGAAGAGGTAACCATCTCGCACAAAATATTCACCTTGATTAAGATCCATGTTCCCAGCGACCGGATTCTTCAATTGTTCCACAATCTCCAAAAAATCATTATCGGATGCATAGAGATCCTTTAATGCATCAAACCCAAGTACTTGATTTTCCATGGTTGTCAAAAGAATAGTGCACCAACTCAAAGCATCTACAACTTGATTATGTCATCCCGATTTGTGCTTCAAAACAAAGGTGTAGCCTTGTAAGAAAGAGACCCATTGTGGATGTCTACTATTTAATTTATCTTGGGTGTTCACATTTTTTAATGCAATGTGATTGGTAAATAACACAAACTCCTTCGGCACTAGATAATGCCTCCAATGTCGTAATGCTTGCACAATTGCATAAAATTCTACATCATATGTGGAGTAGTTCTTTCTTACCTCATTCAATTTTTCACTAAAGAATGCAATTGGTCTACCTACTTGGCTAAGTACAACTCCAATGCCTACATGTGAAGCATCACATTCTACCTCAAACACTTTATCAAAATTCGTTAAGGCTAATATGGGTGCCTCAGTTACCTTCTTCTTCAGAAAATTAAAAATTTCCTCAGCTTCCTTGGTCCACGTGAATGTTTTTCCTCTGGTGCATTTTGTTATCGGTTATACAATAATTGTAACACCCCAGGTTTTGAGCCCCCATATTTTATAACGTATTGTTACATTGAGAGGCCAGAGTGCCCAAACAATTATTAAAAGGCCAGTGTGCCTAAGAAATGTAATGTGTGATCATTATTAATAATAAATACATTATTGGTTGCTAGACGGACAAGGACTAGAGTTATAGGGGGATATGATTCCAAAAGAGAGGGGGCTTGAGGGGCTAAGTGTTTATTTAATTTTTTGATTACTCATTTTTTTTAATGGTGGGTGATTGGTTACGTGAGCTCTTAGGGGAAGGCCAAGAGGTTCTTGATCCCCACGAATTACAAAAACTCATTTGTGGAAGGGGTTCCCCACTTGGCTAATTCTCTCATTCATTTTGGTCATTCGCTCACTATCATTCTCGTCCCCATTCTGGTGTTGTTGGTCGCTACCTCACGCATTCATTCCCAAATTTGTTCACTGTTCATCCTCTCTCGTGGAGTATGCACTCCATTCTTTTCTGTCACCCACTCATCTTTCCTCATTTTTGTGTCTTGGCTTAGGAAAGGAACACAAATTATTGGAGAATAGCCATGGTTTGTTGGTTGTAGATATTGTTGGTGTAATCTAGCCATGATTTGAGGCTTGCATGTCTCAGATGCTTGGCCTGTGTTCAGCTTTGATCACAGTTATGAGTCCTAAGAGTCCCAGCATGGATATTCTGGATCAACTGCACTAGAGCCCTGGAAGGAGAAGGACTGCCTAAGGGACTGCATGGCAGAGAAGGGTGGAGGTACATTCTCTTGGGTGGTGCAAACTAGGTAGAAGAGATTTGGGTCTTGGATTGTTGTGAGTGTTGGAGAATACTATGAGAGTTTGAGTGCTGACCAGTTGTCAAAAGCCAAGTAACACTCTAGAACCATCCTTATGGATTCATAGCTCTGGCTCAGGTGTAACACTGTTGTTGAGACTTGGAACAACAATGTCTATAGTTGGGTGGAACATCCTTGGTTTGCATCCAGTTGGTGTCTTCTTTTATAAAAGATAAGTGCTCTCTGCTGTGGTTTCCTTTGCTTGTGTATTTATTTCCGCTACATATTAAATTATTATATCTTATATTTGTACTTATAATATGCATGCTTGCTAGTTAATGTTGTGCATGATATATTGTGCATGTATTTTATGTCGTAGTATGAATCTTGATCATTGCATGTATGTAGTTCATGCTTCTTTATTAATTAATGGTTATCAGAGATTCAAAATCAGCCAAGAGGTGTGTTCTTGGTGTGGCATGTTCGGCCTGTGGGAGGCTAGGTATGTTACAAATTGGTATCAGAGCTTTTGGTTCAAACATCGGACTATTATGGGCCAGAACAAGTGCTAATCGAGAGGATTCATTGTCACAGATTTTATATATTTGTGTGAATTTAGGGAAAAATGGTGGAAACATTTGAGTGAAATCCCCCAAATTCGTGAACGGATCTAAGTTTGAATGATTCAAAAATTTTCTAAGAAGTTAATGGATTCGATCTACGGAGTTATAGATCCGAATTCGACTTAGAAGGTCGAAAAACTCGAGTTTTAATGGTCATTGTAATGTTGGATAGAGTTTGGAGAATCGACAGTTAAGATCGTGTTTGATCTTGGATCAACGATCCAAATTCATCCTTGAATTTTTTTTAAAATGTGAATGTTTACAAAGTTTGAAGAAATTTCCAAATCAGCGGTTGTGATTTATTCAACGATTTGAAAAATGAGGAACATCGATGATTTGTATTCATTTCGGTTGTTTGGGGAGTTGGAGAAAATAAATGTCAATATCATCTTGGTCGAAAGATCAATGACCCAGATTCACTTGGGATTTTGTCAAAAATTCTAAGTGTGGAATTTCACCAAAGAAAATCTTCGATCATCGATGATCGATGGTCATGGATCGGTGAGTTTAGTGTAGGGTTGAAGATCGGTCAGAGAAAATATATGATCATCATTGACTGATGGTTGGGAATCGACAAAAAACCTTCGAAGTCCCAAACTCTGGAGTAAATCTGGATTGTTCGTGTTTGAGGACACGTGTCCACAGATCATCCTGTTTGGCAATTCAGCGTTCGGGGGGATTTTTGGTGTAGTGTGGAGAAGTCTCCTGAATTTTTGAAGTTCTGAAGTCCCGAGGTTGTGAGGCATTGGAGTGACGTGGCCTGCTGACATCACCCAGGGTGACATGGACACACTTGATGCTTTCCATGTGTCACCGTGTCTCGTGTTTTTCAAAGATTGTTCGTGCTAGTTAGTATATGACACATGTCACCCATCAAATAGGGCCATGTGTTCATGCCTTATTTTCTACCACATAGCACCCCTTGGTTCTTAGTTATTGATGAATACTATGGGAGATCACCAGTTCGGCGTTCTGAAGGAATGAAGCATGATGAAGGTGAAACCCCCAAAGCTCTGAAGAGTGGAGTAAATCCTCACCGTTGATCAAGAGAGGACACATGGCAGTAGATCTCATAGTCCGGAGACTCGACACTCTCAAGGATTCAAGGCATAAGCAGTTGGGGTTGAGGACTCCTGAAGGCCAGAGTCCATCTCAACCATTGATTATAGTAGACATGTGGTGCAAGATCCCAAGGTCTGGAGCCTTGGTACTCCAGAGAATTTGAGTTGCAGGTTTCTTTGAGTCAAGAACTCCTGAAGGCCAGAGTTAATCTCAATTGTTGATTGGGAGATGATACATGGAGGAAGGAGAGGACCTCTGGTATTTCATCACTTCGGGAGATCTGTGGAGAGGTGCTTGGGAAGCCCCGAAGCTTGGAGTTGCGAAGAAAATCTTGGTCATTGATCGGGAAAGGATACGTGGCAAAAAATCCTGCAGTCCAGAGACTTGGCACTCCAGAAGAGTTGAGAGTGTGGATAGTCTGGAACTCCCGAAGCTCGGATTCTTGGAGCTCATTTTGACCGTCGATCTTAGCCCTTGATCAATTTTAAACAACAAAATCTCTGATATAGTAATCCTAACACAGAAAAGCGCCAGGAAGGATTTGGCCCGCAGTTTCAAGCCGTAGTCACTTGGGAAAGTGGTTTGAAGGAAGCGCCTGTGCAGAATTGATTTATGTATCAGCCCAAGGATAACATGGAAGTGTTATTTATATATATTCTTCATGAGTTGAAAGGACCTGTAGCATTATTGAAAATTTTGTTTATCAATTGCTTAATTCTCACAAAATGGTCGCTTTCACATTTTGCAGAATTAAGGGATTTAAACATATCAGCTCAGAATGCATATTGAAGAAATGGAAGAAGACGAGGGAGACTCCAACCATGATAAAGATGTTGAAGGCCATAATACCATAATTGGAAATGCAGAGACAAAATCCAATGGACGCAAGGGTCGAGGAGAGCAAGAAACTTTGCTAAAAATTGTGAAGAGCCTGCAAATAGAAGTGCAGAGCTCATAGACACCACTCACCTCCTTACTTAATAAGAAATTTCTATGCATATGAATATTTCTTAAGAAGTCCATAGGTGTCTCCTGTTAGGCACCAAAGAAGGAGACATGAGGTGGAAATTTTGCAAGGAGATTTGAGGAATCCCGTACCACCATTCTTTGATGGTGAAAGAGAAAGGGAAGATGATGTTGAAGCATGGTTGCTTCAACTCAGGAGATTTTTCCATTCACACAACTATTCATCAAATCTAGAAGCTAGAATTTCCACTTACCACTTACATGGGAAAGATGCTATGTGGTGGGATCAACTAAAGCAAGTTGAGCATGTTAATGAGAATAAAATCACTTGGAAGCAGTTCAAGAAGTATTTCTAGAAAGCGTACCTCTCAGAGCATTTCTATGACAAAAAAATGCAAAAGTTATTTGAACTTAGGCTGGGAAGCATGACCATGGAAAAGTATGAGAATAATTTCTTGGGGTTGTTAAATTATGTTGGGTTTATAAACGATGAAAAGGTAAAAATACAAAGGTTTTTGAGTGGGCTACCATCCTTTTATAAAGAAAAGATTCGGTATGATGAGCCCAAGGCCTTGATTGAGGCCATCAGGAAGGCTAAATACATGTAAGAGCAAGGTCAAGGCAGAGAGTCCATGCAGAAATATTGGAATGATAAGAAAAAGGAGAATTTTGATCAGAGGAAGAATGGATTCAAACCTCCTTTCAATAGAAATGAGCCTAATAAAAATCATCAAGACCAGTATGATAAGGGTGAATCCAAGAGAGAAGACTTCTTGGGAAAAAGGGGAAGACCACCAATACAATGTTGGGGATGCAAAGAAGATCACTTGTACAAGGATTTCCCACACAAAAAGGACAGAGTGAAGACTGTGCACAACATCCAAGAGGTTACAACAGTCGAAGACATGGGGAGAATTTATGCAGCCTTAGATGATCGACAAGTAGAATACCAATCCAACATGATCGAGGTGGAAGGTAAGATCATAAATCATCAGGTTGTTATTCTAATTGATTCAATATAAATTCATTGTTACATTGATCCTAAAATAGTCGATAGTTTACATTTTGAGAAAAGTAAGCTTGGAAAATCAAGTTTGGTTCAACTATCCATTGGAACCAAAAGACGAATCCATGAGGTGGTCAGAATTTGTTCCCTAAGTCTTAATGGCGTGAATATTAGCGTTGATATAAATATCATACCATTGGGGTCTTATGATATTCTAATTGGAATGGGTTGGTTGGGAAAGCATCATGTTGTTCTAGATTGTCATAGAAAGACATTTACATGTCTTGATGGAGATAAGCATTGTGAAAGGAGTTCCAAGACCCATCTCTATAAGGGAGATTTCGGTGTTACAGTTGAAGAGATGTTTCAAAAAAGGATGTCAATTGTATGCAGCCCGTGTGGAGGATCCAAAAGATACAAAGGGGCCAAGCCTTGAAGATTTATCGATACTACAAGAATTCGAGGATGTATTCCAAGAAATAAAAGGGTTTCCACCAAAAAGGGAGATATATTTCTCTATTGATAAGTGCCAAGAGCTGCCCCAGTGTCAAAAACACCTTACAGAATGAGTACGCAAAAGTTAAAAGAATTACAAATGAAGTTGGAGTAATTGTTGAAGAAAGAGTACATACGTCCAAGTGTTTCACCTTGGGGAGCACCAATAATCTTTGTCAAAAAGAAAGATGGAACCTTGAGGCTGTGTGTTGACTTTCGACAGTTGAATAAGTCTACTATAAAGAACAAGTATCCTCTACCCGGAATTGATGACCTCTTTGATCAGCTAAGAGGAGCAAAGATATTTTCAAAGATAGATTTCAGATCATGATACCATCAAGTAAGAATCAAGGAAGAAGACATCCATAATACAACCTTTAGAACCAGGTATGGGAATTATGAATTTGTAGTGGTGCCATTTGGATTGTCCAATGCACCAGTCATCTTTATGTGCTTAATGAATGGCATATTCAGAAATTATTTGGATAAGTTTATCATAGTATTTCTAGATGGCATCCTTGTCTATTCTAAGTCTGAAGAGGAGTATAAAAATCACCTAAGATTGGTATTTCAAGTGCTGAGAGAACATAAGTTGTATGCCAAGCTGAGTAAGTGTTATTTTTATCAAGAACATATCCATTACTTGGGGCACATTATTTCAGAACATAGTATAGCAGTAGATCCTGAAAAGATTGAATCCATTAGAGGATGGCCAACACCCAGGAATCTTTCAGAAGTCAGATATTTTATGGGGTTAGTTGGTTACTACAGAAGATTTATAGTAGTGTTCTCTAAGATTGCTCATCCCATCACTTCTTTTCAAAAGAAGGGAATTAAATTTGAATGGACAACCGACTGTGAAGAGAACTTTAATTTGTTGAAGGAGTTACTTACTAGTACACTTATTTTGAATATTGTCGACCCAAATGAAAGTTGTGTGGTATGTACAGATGTGTACAAGGAAGGACTTGGTGGATTCCTCACTCAAAATGGACATGTCATTTGCTATGATTCCAGAAATCTTAAAGAGCATGAGAGGAACTATGCCACAGATGACTTGGAGCTTGTTTCCATTGTTCACACATTGAAGATATGGAAGAATTGTCTCATGGGAAAGAGATTTGAATTAAGAATAGACCACAATGGTCTGAAGTATTTTTTTGAACAACCAAGTTTGAATGCCAGGCAAACAATATGGCTAGAATTTTTAAGTGAATATGACTTTGGTATCAAGCATCTCGAAGGAAAAGAAAATAAAGTTGTCGATGCACTTAGTAGAAGGGTGAATCTCATGCATGCTACAATTGTCAGTATGCATCAGTTGGACTTGAAGAGAATAATTTTAGATTTTGTTGTTACAGATCAACATTACCTACAGGTAAAGGAAAGATTACAGCAAGAGGAGGTACAACAGAAAGTGAAAGAGTATGAAATAAAAGAAGATTGACTACTTGTGAATAAAAATAGAATTTATTTTCTTAGTTCTGGAGAACTTAGGAATTTGGTGTTAAAGGAAATGCATGATGTTCTATATGTTGGACATTCCAGTTACCAGAAAATAATTACAACAGTAAGAAGCCAATTATTTTGGTCGGGGATGAAAAAGGATGTTGTTGATTGCATCGCTAGATGTATGGAATGTCAGAGAGTAAAGGCTAAGCATAGACACCCAATGGGTTTGCTACAACCATTACCAATTCCAGAGAAGAAATGGGAAGTGATAACCATTGAATTTCTAATTAAATTTCCCAGGATAGCAAGGCAACACGATTCAATCATGGTAGTGGTTGATAAATTGACAAAGGCTGCTCATTTTGTTCCTATAAAAACAACTCATACAGCAGCTAATATTGCATAAATTTACATGAGGGAAATTGCTAGGTTGCATGGGATACCTAAGACAATTGTCTCAGACAGAGATACAAAGTTTACTTCAAATTTTTGGAAAGGATTATTTAAAGGATTTGGTACAAATCTGAACTTTAGCACAACATACCATCCTTAGTCAGATGGGAAGACAAAGAGGGTCAACCGAGTAATTGAAGACATGTTAAAAATGTATTTGATGGATAAGCCATCTAAGTGGAAAGATTACCTACACTTGGTTGAGTTTTCCTATAAGAATGGGTATCAATCTTCATTAAAGATGAACAGATAAAGTGGTACTTGGGCCAGAGTTGCTCAAGGAAATGGAAGGCCATATGGTTAAGATTAAGCAGAATTTAAAGGAAGATCAAGATAGACAAAAGGTTTATGCCAACACGAATAGGACAGCAAGAGAATTTAAAGTGGGGGAGCATGTGCTTTTGAAAATAAATCCCAAGAAGAGCTATTTGAAGTTGGGTAGTTGTACAAAGCTGGAAGCTAGATTCTGTGGTCCATTTGAGATATTGGACAAAAAAGGGCCAGTTGCATACATGATTGTGTTTCTTGTTTCCATGAATGTGCATAATGTATTTCATGTCTCTTTGCTAAAGAAATGTGTACATGATCCTAACCATGTTATTGATTGGCATCTGATTCGGGTGGAGACAGAGGGAGACTTGCAGGTCCAACCAGTGCGAATATTGGACAAAAAAGTCAAAATGCTTCTGAATCGATTTATAGAGCTGGTAAAGGTTCAGTGGACCTGCTACGGTCCTAAAGATGCTACCTAGGAGCATGAAGATGCCATGCGGGCAAAGTACCTGCATCTTTTTGAATAAATTTTGGAACTTTTATTCATGTTTTGTATATGCATTGAGGACGGTGCCAAAATAAGGGGGAGGGGATGTAACACCCCAGGTTTTGAGCCCCCATGTTTTTTAATGTATTGTTACATTATTGAGAGGCCAGAGTTCCCAAACAATTATTAAAAGGCCAGTGTGCCTAAGAAATGTAATGTGTGATCATTATTAATAATAAATACATCATTGGATGCTAGACGAACAAGGACTAGAGTTATAGGGGGATATGATTCCACAAGAGAGGGGACTTGAGGGGATAAGTGTTTATTTCATTTTTTAATTACCCGTTCTGTTTAATGGGAGGGGATCAGTTACGTGAGCTCTTGGGGTGGAGGCAAAGAGGTTCTTGATCCCCACGATTTACAAAAACCCATCCCTGGTCTGTGGAAGGGGTTCCCCAGTTGGCTAATTCTCTCATTCATTTTGGTCATTCACTCACTCTCATTCCCGTCCCCATTCTGGTGTTTTTGTTGGTCACTTCATGCGTTCATTCTCCGATTTGTTGATTGTTCATCCTCTCTTGTGGAGTATGCACTCCATTATTTTATGTCACCCACTCATATTTCCTCATTTTCTTCTCTTGGTTTGGGAAAGGAATATTAACTGTTGAAGAACAACCACAATTTGTTGGTTGTAGAGATAGTTGGTGTAATATAGCCATGATTTTAGGCCTGCATGTCTAATATGCTTGGCCTGTGTTCAGCTTTGATCATAGCTGTGAGTCCTGAGAGTCCCAACATGGAGATTCTAGACCAGCTGCATTGGAGCCCTGGAAGGAGAAGGACTTCCTAAGGGACTGCATGGCATAGAAGGGTGGAGATCCATTATCTTGGGTGGTGCAAGCTGGGTAGAAGAGAGTTGGGTACTTGGATTGTTGTGAGTGCTGGAGAAGCCTGTGAGAGCTTGGGTGTTGATTGGTTGTGGGAAGCCAAGTAACACTCTGGAACCGTCCTTGTGGATTCATAGCCTTGGATCGGGGGTGACATTGTTGTTGAGACTTGGAACAACAGTGTCTATGGTTTGGTGGAACGTCCTTGGTCTGTATCTAGTTGTTGTCTTCTTCTATAAAAAAATAAGTGATCATTGCTATGGTTTCCTTTGCTTGTGTATTTCTTTCCGATGCGTATTAAATTATTCTATCTGAGATTTGTACTTATAATATGCTTGCTTGCTAATTAATGTTGTGCATGGTATATTGTGCATGTCTTTTATGTTGTAGTATGAATCTTGATCATTTCATGTATGTATTTCATGCTTCTTTATTAATTAATGGTTATCAGAGATTCAAAATCATCCAAGAGGTGCGTGTTGACGATAAAAATCACAAAGAGGATTTCACCTGCAAAGTATTGATAAAGCCAATTATTATAAGCTAACGATATATATAATACTAGTAGGTGGGACCCCCTTGTAGATTGGAAGCTCAGATCTAGTTCTTATTTTTTGTTTATGTTGTTGTTCGACACTGCTTACAGGGTTCTATATGATTGATGGAATTTTGGTTTTTTTTTGCAACATAATGGCAAATGGATAAGGCATGCTATGTGTGGTTTTCCATTGCTCTAAGCTCTGATTTTATATGAATAGATTATACTCACGGTTATTGCATTGATCGTCATATGTTGTACATGCACAAGACACATGTTAGTTATAACATGAAATAAGATCAAGTGAAAAGAGACCTATGGAAAAATCTAAGGAAGAAACTAAACTATGCTACTATACTTCTATGCTACAGTATATGCATTGAAATTAAATAAATGGGATTAGTCCTAACTAACCATTATGGTGGCTATATGATTTATTGAGTTATGGAAACACATTTGATATGCATTATGATATGGTTGGAAAATGTTAAATGTGATATGGGGTGGCGCATTTGGCAAGTAATGGATGTGAGTTTCGATGCATAGATTAATTGAATGGATTAATGGATGGTCAGTTGGTGCGTACTAAGTGATTGGATGAGTAAATAATGGAAGTGACGTGCATTTACTGCACGTCACTCCATACCTCTCCCACTGGCCGTCACCCTAGCTTGGCTATTGTTCAATTATTTTTCGTTGTGGTTAAGCTCTGATTTTCAGGCAAGGGAAGAATTGCTCGACGAAGCTCGCGTTTTTAAGGCATTTTGGATACAGGTATGTCTTTTTCACCATCCATGAACCTGCTCTGGTTATGAAATAGATATTTCCTTGGTGATTTATGGGTCTGTGCTTTTCTTGAGACTGGAAACTATGTAAACTTGTGATATTTCTCTGGAATGGTTAGTTGTGTGTATTCATTGTAAATGAAGAATTGGATAGTTGAAGTTATGATTTCATTGATGATTCTATGTGGTGGAAGCCATGAAGGCTCTCTGTTGTCTTATGGGTTTTTCTTAGAGGGTTTCATTCGGTCCAGACTTGCTAGCCATCTCCACATAGTTCTTTTAAACATGCCCAGTCGTATTTGGTTGTTGCGTTTGATTTTGGAACCACCATGAGTTATTGCTATCGTTTTCGCCTGGTCATGGGTTTGTGTATGATTGTGGTTTCTGCAAGTTGGTTTGGGTGGCTATCAAGATGTTTCTTTAGGGTTGATTGTTATTTCGTGGCTCTTTTTTTATATCAGCATTACGCGGGTTGATTGGGAAAACCACGAGGGTTATGCCCTACGTGTTCTCAGTGTTATTATAAGAAGCCTCTGCTCCTCTGTTTATAGTCTCTCCTATATCGTGAACTGTCACCATGTCTGGGAAGCTATTGGTGATATAGCCTGTGTGTCCACTGTATTGTCTCAAGAGTTTTCACTTGTTGTTGAAGGTCGACTCCAGTTTCCCTGTGTTGGTCCACAGAGCGAACCCTTGTTTACTCACAACCCAATTTGATTATTCCAAGCCCATTTTTAATAAATGGAGCCAGTTATATCCTGTCGGGTATATTATTGATTGTTATGAGTTGGTGGGGTATCGTCGACAATGGTTGATTGTTGGCTTGTCTCTGTTGATAACGTTGATGGTGGTTTTGGTTATTGGTATCTAGTCACTGCATTGTTTATTATAATAGTTGAATTGATAGCTCGGCATGTTTAATTGGTTGGTTTGAGAAACGAAATTGGATACACAGTCGATGTCTCTTGTGTTGTAACAATTGGATTGTTAACCCAACATTATTTTGTGGTTGATTAAGTCACAAAGATGCTTCTTGTGTTATGCGTTGGTCTGTGTGGGCTTCCTACAACATGGTTAAGTTGAGATGATGGTTGTTGTTAATGTGTGTTTTAATTGCCAATCAGGATTATTCCAATTTAAAACTGTGATATTTGTGACTTGGTTGTCTACTATATACGTTTTATGGATATTGTGTATCCTATCAGAGATGGGCACGGGTTTTATGGATATCGTGTATCCTATCCCTGTCTTCCCACATGCATTTGAGGGACAATTGCTCTCATGTGATCAACGAGATTAGGCCTAAAGGCTCCACACAGCCTAAGGCAATTTCAAAGAGATCAAAAGGTGATAGCAGCAACAAGGAAAAGATTGTCTCACGGACTAGAAAATATGGATTTTTAAGTTTTGTTTTTAATTGTTGAAGAACGGTTGACTTCTGAATTTTTTTACAACACGTTAATTTTTGGATATATGGGTAATATATTTTTGGAAACAATTTTAATTATCATTGAGATAAATTGTCAAATATGAATGTGATAATGGGAGTCACAAGGATGGATGTTTTGTTTGATTAACTAGTTGTGTTATGATTGTTAAAAGGTAAAGGGAGTCACAAGGGGTCCCACCTACTAGTTATTATTTATTTAAAACCCTTATTATGATTTATTACTTTTCCCCCTTAACTAAAAGTTGGTTGAGTTATTAATTAACTTAACTAAGGAAGTAGTTCAACTACTTCAACCAATTCTGATTTGCTTAAAGGCAAAAGGAAAGGGAGGAACAGGAGGGGGAATAGAAGGAGAAACATACTAAGGTTTGATCTTTGAGTTTGTGTTGAGATAGTTCAGTTTTCATTCATTCCTCAATTTATCACAACCTAATTCTTTTTTATGATAGCAGGGTCTTATTGTAGACAGCAAGATTCAAGGTTGAATTACATCTTTCAGACACTTGTTTTTCAAAGGTGTTGATCTATCTTTGATAGTCTGTGTAGACTTGTATGTTTGTGAATTAGTTTTCATGACTGACAAAGGCTATTGTGCAAAGTCGAGTGGGCAGAAATCTTAGCAAGTTGATCCAGCTTTTAGAGTTCAGTTTTTTATTTTCTGTCAGAGGTCCTTTTTTATGTTTCATCGAAGATGTCTAAGTTTGACTTTGGTCCAAAAATTCTTCACAAATTTTTGTAAAGAGAATGACTCTTTTATGAATTGGAATGAAATAAAGGATTGCTTTATGTCTCATCTGCCTTGATTATGGACTTGGTGTCTTTACTTCTGTCTCTATATTTATTTCAGCATCTGTTATGTTCAAAAAAACACATAAATAATGAATTTTTCAGCATGCTTTTATTTATAAAAAACCAACCTAAGCACTTGTAATCAATACTTGTGAGTTAGGATATTATTTTGATGGCTATAAACATAGGGTGATATTCCCGTCTATTTTACTTTAGCCAAGCAGAATCTGAAAATGCTTGAGTAAGATCATTTCATATATGTTCCTCAACATTTATTTGGCGACCATACTGGGGAGATCTTCGATATCTCTTTGGTTTATTTTTTATTCTTGATTAGCATTGAATACATCTATTTTATGATATTGATTCTTTGACTGTTTTATTTCTTAATGACTATGCATGTTGCAAGGCAGCCCAATATTGAGCCCGGTCTTCAAGATCAGACCAACATTGCTTTGAATTTGTTCAACACTATTTTAGACACTACCAATACTCGTGTTGAGCTTAATCATTCTTGGGTAGCAATTGAATGAGATATTAGGGCCCAAGAACGTTGGGAAGCTAGACATAGACAGCCTAGAAATCAACAGTAACCTTTTTTTTTCCTTCCATTTTGGCCTTACTTTCATGTCCTTAGACTCTTGTGTTTCTAGAAGAAGAAGAGGCTTATCACCTAAAGTTAATCCTATTGCTGAAATAGGAAGAAGGAACATTGTGTTATCAACCCAACAAGGTGATATAAGAAGAAATTTGTCTGATTCATCCAGTTCATCTTTCTATCCCTCACCTATCATCCACAAGATGGCATCTAGTGGTGGCTCTGGTGGCACTGGAAGTGCTTCCTCCTCTCAGTCTTCAGCTTCATCAATGATTGGTAACTTATATAGCCACCATATCCCTGTCCAATCTACCACAAACCCCACTAAAGTCATAAAAAGTATGGACTTTTCCAGTTTGAAGAAGACGCTACAACCACACTGTGGCATGTGTCCTCTCCTCTAAACCTAACATCTGCTACTCTTCCACTTCCTAAATTCAAAGAACATTTTCCCAGGTTTTCAAGAAATAATACTGTCACTACAAATGAACACCTGGTGGTATTTTCTAATGCCTATCACAACATAGGGGCAAATGACAACGATACCTGCATGCGCTTATTCGTCAATTCCTTGGAAGGAAATATTGTGGATGATTTCTTTGGCCTTCCTCCTAAGATTATGTCTACTTGGGAGGAGTTAATATATTGGTTCAAATCCACTTATGGGAAATCTAAAGTCCCAACCAAGAAGTTACGGGAGTACAATAACATCGCCTATAAGGATGGTGAGACCATCAAGTCCTTCAACTTGTGTTTCACTAAGTTATACAATCAAATCCCTGAACTCATTCGACCTCAGAACCAATCCACTTTCATGCATTACCTTCTCCCTATCATCATAGGATTGAGGAAAAATCCATTGATAACCTTGGTTTTGCTCTGCATACTTGTTTAGAGTATGAAGAATAGCTTGAAAGAACAGGTCTTCCTCAGGGAGAATCGGTTAAACAGACAAACATGTCTGCCCTCTTACAGCTTGTACAATATATGAATAATCGTATGATAGTGTATGAGTGAAAGGGTATTGTCTCCCCTCTCACCCCTAGAGCTTCATCCTCTTCTGCACCCCCCTTTAGAAATCCAATTGAAAATAATTTTCAACCTAAAGCTATCTTGCCTCGAATTTGGTGTAAATTTTGCGAGGAACACCATGAGGAAGCCACATGTGAGGTAAGGAAGAGTGCCAGAGATAAGACCTTTGGTAAAAGACCAGAAACTACCATTGTTGTCCTAGATTTTGTAGAGCCAGAAGATGTCATGATCATCAATACTAGGAATAAATCTTATGCTCCCAAAGGCAAATTTGATCCCCCCCCTGCAATTCTTTAGGTTCCTAAGAGTCAAGGGATCACATCCCCTCTCCCCTCTTCCAAATACAATATCCTAAATTAGTTGGCCAACATCAAATCAGATGCAACCCTTCTAGACATGGTTGTCATCCCTGAAAAATAGAGGCATCTGAAACAATTCATGGAAGGAAAATCTTCCATTGTAGCCAACCTCTCTGAAGAGGTAAACGAAGAGGATTCGTCTGTAAATAAAGTAGGTGTACATAACTTTAGATACCCTATAAAAAAATCCCCCTTTTTATATTTTTGTAAAGATTATGGATAAGATCGCCCACTATTGCCTCATTGATGCATGTTCGGGCCCAAGTGTGATGTCAAAGATTATTATGGAATAACTAGGCTTGTCTTGTACAAATGAAAATGACAAAAGCATGATCTCTTATAATAGTCTACAACAAACAACCATAGGCGAGATTAAAGATGTGACCTTAGTTTTGTGTGCACATCCTGAAATAAGGAAAACCCTTAGTATTCAGGTAATTGATATGCCAATAAGCAATTATTCAATCATCTTGGGAAGAGATTGGCAATCTCTAATGGGTGGATAACTCTCACTCGATGGAACACATTTATCCATTCCTTGGAATGGTAAGAACATCATAGTCCTTAGAGAGGAAAGGATTTCACCTTACATAGAGAGTGTCCCACAGCCTAATGTAAACTATATCGAAAAGAACCTAGGGGTGTATTCCATCTTCACTGAGGAGGATAGCATTCCCTTGGAACAAATTGATTTAGATGATGGTATGTGGCACATGCACTTTGATGGTTCATGCTCAAATGAAGGAAATGGAGCTGGCATTGTCTTGATTTCTCTTGTAGGAAAAATCCATAACTTTTCTTACAGGTTGGAGTTTGCTTGCCTTAACAATGTCAATAAATTCAAATCTTTATTATTAGGCATTGAAAACGCCTATAATCTTGGTTGTGGTCACCTTTCAGTTTTTGGGGACTCCGAGCTTGTTGTGAACCTCGTACGTAAGATATACTCCTCTAGCAACAAGTTGATGAAACGATACACCCAAACTATTTGGGCACTTATCTTGAACCTATTATCTTTCAACATCACTCATGTTAAGAGGGAATTGAACTCAATGGTTGATCGGTTAGCTATTTTTGCAGCTTCTCCTACTCGGAAACTTCTACCACATAGACCTAATTGTACTTTTCAATCTCTATATCATCCACATATCCCCGACAATATAGAATCTTGGCAGGTCTTCCCTAATGATGAGAGCATTTATGCTTTCATTCAAAATGAACCTTTTAAGCCCAAAGAAATTATATCCATAGAAGATGACAAGATTCCTAAAGGATTGACTCCCCTATAACGTTCGTTTTCATCGAGTGATGTAGGAAATAAAGAGAAACATAAAGAAGAGGAGTCGAAAAGGAAGGTGGGTGAAACCATCTCCTTGAACATTGGGACACCTGAAGCTCCAAAGAATGTTAAAATAGGTGCCAAATGTTCAGATGAAGAGAAAATGAAGTTTGCTAAGCTACTTGGTGAATTTCAAGATGTTTTTGCTTGTTCTTATGAGGATCTTCGTGGTTTTGATCCTGGTCTTATACAGCATGCCATCCCCATCAAGGAAGGCATAAAACCAGCTAGGCAAAACAAAGACCTACCAACCCTGTGCTAGAAGCGACTATTCGAAAGGAGTTGGAAAAACTCTTGAAGGTTGGAATCATCTTTCCAGTCAAGTATTATCAATGGGTTTCAAATTTGTTTCATGTTCAGAAAACAACCGGTCAGATCAGATTATGCGTTGATTTTCACGCAATAAATCGAGCTAGTATAAAAGATCACTTTCCTCTCCCTAACATGGAGATGATTTTGCAGCAAGTTGCAGGGTCGCAAATGATGTCCTTACTTGACGGTTTTTCCGGTTACAATCAAATCAAGGTAAAAAGGGAAAATGCTTACAAAACCACATTTATCACTAATTGGGGTACCATGACTTATGAACATATGCTTTATGGCTTACCTAATGCAGGTACCACTTTTAAAAGATCTATACAAATAACTCTTAGTGAATTGATCAGTATTCATATCTATCTTGATGATCTAATTATATACGTTAAAGGGTTGTTAATTACCTCAAAGTTTCAAGTGTTATTTATGGGTCCCTTCAAAATTTCTTTTGTCCTGAATACTAACTCTTACATTCTAAAGGATTTACAAGAGCAATTGTTTTCCTATAGCACTAACAAGTCTCACTTTAAACATTATGTGGGACCAACTTGAAAAGTTCTAACACTGTTTAGTTTTTCTGTATATTAGTGGTCTAGCTCTACTTTCATTTTTCCATTGTTTTTCATTTCTGATTACAGTAGTTTGATTTCTACTTTCTACTTTTAACAATTTCTTGTTTCTTTTACAAATCTGTCATTTTTATTTTTTGTTGTTTTAAATTTTGTAATTCTAATTTTGTTATGATTTTTATTGCTTTTTCATCTTTTAATTGATTTTGGTCAAGAATAAGATGTTGGATCAGTTCTTCCACAGTGACACTCCTACAAGATATTGTTAGTCAATAACAATCAATCTTACACAACTGTTATGATGTTTCCCCTGAAGGCACACTTGAATTTGTTATTTGTTTTCATTGTTGTCTTATAAAGAAATTGGTTATCTCCCGCTTCTACTTTCTATTTCTTCATCCATTTGAGAATTCAAAAGATTAAGTCTATAATTTTTCTCCTTGAAGTAAATAACATATTCTAGTTGAATGATTATGCACACAGCAACAAACCCCCTCATACTTAACACTTTTCATGAGTTATTCCCAAATTCCTGGTCATTTTTCCATTAAATCCGCTCACTTCCCCTGTTGCATAATCTTCCTGGTTATATCTTCTTGACCTACTATTCTTGGTCTATGAAACCATGAGTTCTGAGTTCCAAATCTGTTGAAAACAAATTTCCCTGTGGAGTTGCCAGTTTGTTCACAATAAAAATTGCAACGAGGATTTCGCCCGCAAAGTATTGCTAAAGCCTATTATTATAAGCTAGCAATATATATAATGCTAGTAGGTGGGACCTCCTTGTAGATTGGAAGATCAGATCTTGTTCTTATTTGATTTTTATGCTGTTGTTCGACACTGCTTATAGGGTTGATGGAATTTTGGTTTTTTTTTGCAACATAATGGTAGATGGATAAGGCATGCTATGTGTGGTTTTTAGTTGCTCTAAGCTCTAATTTTATATGAATAGATTATACTCACAGTTATTGCATTGATCGTCATATGTTGTACCTGCACAAGACACATGTTAGTTATAACATGAAATAAGATCAATTGAAAAGAGACCTATGGAAAAATCTAAGGAAGAAACTAAACTATGCTACTATGCTTCTATGCTACACTATATGCATTGAAATTAAAGAAATGGGATTAGTCCTAAATAACCATTGTGGTGGCTATACGATTTATTGAGTTATATGGAAACACATTTGATATGTGTTATGATATGCTTGGCAAATGTTAAATGTGATATGGGGTGGTGCATTTGGCAAGTAAAAGATGTGAGTTTCGATGCATAGATTAATTGAATGGATTAATGGATGGTTGGTTGGCGCGTACTAAGTGATTGGATGAGTAAAGGATGGAAGTGTCGTGCATTTATTGCACGTCACTCCATACCTCTTCCACTGGTCGTCACCCTAGATTGGTTATTGTTCAATTGTGTTTCGCTGTGGTTAAGCTCTGATTTTCAGGCAAGGGAAGAACTTCTCGACCAAGCTCGTGTTTTTAAGGATTTTTTGTTACAAGTATGTCTTTTTCAGCATCCATGAGCCCGCTCTGGTTATGAAACAGATATTGGCTCGGTGATGTATGGGTTTTTACTTTTCTTGAGGCTAGAAACTATGTAAACTTGTGATATTTCTCTGGAATGGTTAGTTGTGTGTATTCACTGTAAATGAAGAATTGGATAGTTGAAGTTACGGTTTCATTGATGATTCTGTGTGGTGGAATCCATGAAGGCTCTCTGTTGTCTTATGGGTTTTGCTTGGAGGGTTTCATTCAGTCAAGACTTGTTGGTCGTCTCCAAACAGTTCTTGTAAACATGCCCAGTTGTATTTGGTTGTTGCATTTGATTTTGGAACCACCGTGGGTTATTGCTATCATTTTCGCCTGGTCGTGGGTTTGTGTATGATTATGGTTTCTACAAATTGGTTTGGGTGGATATCAAGATGCTTTCTTTAGGGTTGATTGTTATTTTGTGGCTCTGTTTTTATATCAGCATTACGCAGGTTGATTGGGAAAACCACAAGGGTTATGCCCTACATGTTCTCAGTGTTATTATAAGAAGCCTCTGCTCCTCTGTTTATAGTCTCTCGTATCTCGTGAACTGTCACCATGTCTGCGAAGCTATTGGTGATATAGCATGTGTGTCCATCGTATTGTCTCAAGAGTTTTCACTTGTTGTTGAAGGTCGGCTCCATTTTCCCTGTGTTGGTCCACGAAGCAAACCCTTGATTACTCACAACCCATTTTGATTATTCCAAGTCCATTTTTAATAAATGGAGCCAGTTATATCTTGTCGAGTATATTATTGACTGTTATGAATTGGTGGGGTATCGTCGACAGTGGTTGATTGTTGGCTCGTCTCTGTTGATAACGTTGACGGTGATTTTGGTTATTGGTATCTAGTCATTGCATTGTTTATTATAACAGTTGAATTGAAAGCTCGACATGTTTAATTGGTTGGTTTGAGAAATGAAATTGGATAGACAGTCGATGTCTCTTGTGTTGTAACAATTGGATTGTTAACCCAACATTATTTTGCGGTTGATTAAGTCACAACGATGTTTCTTGCGTTATGCGTTGATCTGTGTGGGATTCTTACAACATGGTTAAGTTGAGATGATGGTTGATGTTAATGTGTGTTTTAATTGCCAATCGGGATTATTGCAATTTAAAACCATGATATGTGTGACTTGGTTGTCTACTATATACATTTTATGGATATCGTGTATCCTATCAGAGATGGACACATGTTTTATAACAGTATGGACTCATTGCAATTTTTAAATTGAATCAAGGAATGGAATGAGGCATGATTTTAAAAGAACTGATGTCTGTGTTTGATTTCAAGGATTAATTTGTGACAATGGTCGATGGTTTGGATGTTGAACAGAGTCGATACAAATAACTGTGTGTTCATTGCAATTTTGTTTTAATATAAAATGGAAGGAAACAAGATTCTTTAAGCATATTATTTTGAGTATGATGGCACTGTGTAATAGAAAGGGTTCAGGATTTAAATGTAAACAGTGAGCAAGTTTAACACACAATAATAGTTAAATTATACACACAACAATTGTTAATTGATCACAGTAATTGGTTAGTGTTGGATCGTTTGCATTAAATACATAATTGTTTTATGGATTACTTAATTGATTTTATGAACAATATTTGCTCTTTTCCCCTACCATTATTTCACTTTTTGCTAATTACAATCCCCTCGCCTTCCCATATTCATTACTCACTCCATGTTCCTAAAATTTAATTACAATTAAGAGGAACTATGTATTATGACAGCATTAAGATGGATTACAGTGATATGTTCTTGGGTTTACATTACAGTTGATTGTTTGTTGTCTGTGAGTCGTAACCATGATATTTTCCCCCCTCATTTTAACATTTTTCACTCAATACAAACCCCCCGCTTATCCCAGAAACTTTGTTCACCCCCTGCTCATTGAAAACAATTAAACAATTTGTATGGATTGGATTGCATGAGTCTGATATGTTGTTGAGCCAAATTCTATTTCATATTTTAAAAGAGTTGTCATGTATGGTTGTTAAGGAAACTATTTGCTAATCAATTATGCATACAGGAATGAGATTTTCGAAGAAAAGGTTGAAAATCGAGGCCCACCATCCCCCTGACAAAGGAAAATCCACTACTACCCCTTCCTCACCTTCAAATGATTCTGATAAATCTATGTCTTCCCACATGCATTTGAGGGACGATTTCTCTCATGTGATTAGTGAGATTAGGCCTAAAAGCTCCACACAGCCTAAGGCAATTTCAGAGAGATCAAAAGGTGATAGTAGCAACAAGGAAAAGATTGCCTCGCAGACTGGAAAATATGGATTTTAAGTTTTTTTTTTAATTGTTGAAGAACAATTGACTTCTGAATTTTTGGACAACACGTTTTTTTTGGATATATGGGTAATATATTTTTGGAAACAATTTTAATTATTATTGAGATAAATTGTCAAACTTGAATGTGATAATGGGAGCCACAAGGAGGGATGTTTTGTTTGATTAACTAGTTGTGTTATGATTGTTAAAAGCTAAAGGGAGTCACAAGGGGTCCCACCTACTAGTTATTATTTATTTAAAACCATTATTATGATTTATTACTTTTCCCCCTTAACTAAAAGTTGGTTGAGTTATTAGTTAACTTAACTAAGGAAGTAGTTCAACTACTTCAACCAATTCTGATTTGCTTAAAGGCAAAAGGAAAGGGAGGAACAGGAGGGGGAATAGAAGGAGAATCATACTAAGATTTGCTCTTTGAGTTTGTGTTGAGATAATTCAGTTTTCATTCATTCCTCAATTTATCACAGCCTAATTCTTTTTTATGATAGCAGGGTCTTATTGTAGACAGCAAGATTCAAGGTTGAATTACATCTTTCAGACACTTGTTTTTCAGAGGTTTTGATCTATCTTTGATAGTCTGTGTAGACTTGTCTGTTTGTGAATTAGTTTTCATGGTTGACAAAGGCTATTGTGCAGAGTCGAGTGGGCAGCAATCTGTGGCAAGTTGATCCAGCTTTTAGAATTCAGATTTTTATTTTCTGCTAGAGGTCCTTTTGTATGTTTCATCCGGGACATCTAAGTTTGACTTTGGTCCAAAACTTCTTCACGGAATTTTGTAAAGAGAATGACTCTTTGATGAATTGGAATGAAATAAAGGATTGCTTTATGTCTCATCTGTCTTGATTATCGACTTGGTGTCTTTACTTATGTCTCTATATTTATTTCAGCATCTGTTATGTTCAAAAAAACACATAAATAATAATTTTTTCAGCAATCTTTTATTTATAAAAAAACATCCTAAGCACTTGTAATCAATACTTGTGAGTTAGGATATTAATTTTGATGGCTATAAACATAGGGTGATATTCCCATCTATTTTTCTTTAGCCAAGCAGAATTTGAAAATGCTTGAGTAAGATCATTTCATATCTTTTCCTCAACAGTGAGTTCTTGTTGTGGCATGCCTAGCTTGTGGGAAGTTGGGTATGTTACAACACTGCTAAAATTTTGAATAAATTTTATGTAAAAGGTGGCCAACCAATGAATACTTCTTACCTATGTGATGCTCCCGGGACTAGGCCACTCCAAAATTGGTCTGGCCTTCTCTGAATCCATCTTGACTCCCTCTGTCGAGATGAAAAAACCCAAGAATACCAAACTTTCTTGTAGGAAACTACATTTCTTCAGGTTTGAAAAAATTTGATGTTTTCTCAATGCATCCAATATATCTTTTAAATGTTGCAAGTGATCTTCTTTTTTGTTACTGAAAACTAGGATGTCATCAAAATACACAACAAAAAACTTACCAATATAAGGTCGAAGCACAATATTCATCAACCACATGAAATTTCTAGGAGCACTGGACAACCCGAATGGCATTGCCATCCATTCATATAGCCTATCCCTAGTCTTGAAGGCAGTTTTCCATTCATCCCCTTCGCAAATCCGGATCTGGTGGTATCCACTTCGCAAATCAATCTTACTAAAATATTTAGCTTCGGCTAGCACATCCATCATGTCGTCCAACCGTGGTATAGGAAACCTATATTTGATGGTAATTTTATTGATTGCTCTATTATCTGTGCACATCCTCCATTTATTGTCCTTTTTTAGAGTCAACAATGTTGGTACAACACATGGACTCATGTTTTCTCTTACCAAACCTTTATTTATGAGTTTTGTCACTTGTCGATTGAGCTCTGCATGTTGTGTAGTACTCATCCTAAAGGTTGCCTGATTAGGTAAAGATGATCCCGGGATCAAATCAATGTGATGTCGAATATCCCTCTTTGGTGGAAGACCATCAAGTACTTCATTAGGGATAACATCAACATATTCTTTAAGTAACTTGGCCACTTTAGTAGAAATTGGTATGTCATCCATGACTCCTTTTTGCACAATTAATGCATAGCAAAATTCTTGTTCCTTTGTTTCCTTAACAAACTCTCTTTCTAACAACATATTCTTAGTTTTTCCCTCATCCTTAAAGGGAAATAAGACGACTTTCGATCCATCCTTCCAAAAGGTGTAGGTATTCTTTCCTCCATAATGCATGACTTTTTTGTCATATTTCCAAGGCCTCCCCAATAACAGATGGCATGCATCCATCAAAATGAAATCACACCATACTTCATCTTTATAAGTCTTACCAATGGAAAACTTAATCAAACATAGTTTATTAATGGTGACTTCATTCCCCTTTTTGAACCATGCAATTTGGTAAGGATGGGGATGTGTTGCATAGCGTAATTTCAACTTATCTACCATCTCTTTGGAAACCATATTCTCACAACTACCACTATCAATAATAATTTGGCATACCTTTCCCCCAGAAGTGCATTTGGTTCAACATATATTTGTTCGAAACCAAGAATCTTCATTTTCGCTACCTTGCCTTTTCTTTTTTTCGGGAATCACCATTGACCTCTCTATCATGAGACTCTCTCCCATATCAGGTGGGATTCAGATTCAACTCCTTCTTCTTCATTCTCAACTTGGACCAAGTTCAAACTAGGTTGTTTTCATTGCTTTGACATAACTTGGGCATTCAAATGCTCGATGACCCTCTACACCACACCCAAAACACACATACGTTCGTCCTCTACCACCACTGTAACCTCTACCCCTCTAAAATACTCTTCCTCGTGATTGATTTAGGTTACGTAGTCGAGTATCTTCTACTTTCTCATCTCCTTGAGATGATTCACCTCTTCCATAGTTAAAACCACCCTGTGAGGCAAACGATGTACCCCTCCTTGCTCCTCTATTCCTTTGATAAAATTGTTGGTTTAGCTTTTCCTTGGCCTTTAAGGCTACTTGATATGCATCTTCCATGATGTGAACTCTATGCATGCTTAGTTCATCTTGACTAGAAAATTTTAACAATTCACATACCTTGCAGCCAATTTGTCATCAGTTTCCTAGTGATCCACGCGAATGGACAACTGATAAAACTCATTTGTGAGTTCCTCCACAGTGGACAGGTTCTACTTCAAGTTTTGAAATCTACGAAAAAGGTTCTAGGCATAATCTAAAGGAAAAAAAATATCTCACAATTTTTTTCCATCTTTCTCCAGGTCTTAATTTTTTATTTTCCTTTTCTTATTCTATCTTTTTGCACATGATCCCAACATATCATTTCATGACCCTTCAACTTGGTGGATGCAAATTTCACCTTCTTTTCCTCTGGCATAGGTTGTCATTCAAAAAAATTATCCATGGCGTTCAACAAATCTATTAACTCCTCTGGTTTTAGATTCCCTTCATATTCTGAAACTTCCATCTTGATCCTATAATTTCCCCCTTCTAGAGCCTTGAGCATCCTTTCTTCAAAAGACACGAGCTCTAATTGTTCTTCTTCGTGTTCTTCTCCATGTTCTATATGTTGATCTACATTTCCTTCGTCTGTCTCCTCATCAAACACTTCTCTTTGTATTATTCTCTGACTATCCAGCATGCTTGTAAGATATGCTACTTGCCTTTGGAGGTTTTGCATATCTCTGCGCATCTGAAAAAGACTTGCTCTTCCTCTTCCTCTCCTAGCCATCTTCCCACTCTAATACCAAATGATGTAGCCAAAGCCTGAGATTCATTCACAAGATCAAATAAACCATAAAAACACAGGAGAATGGAAAAATAAATCTCTTTTATTCCTTCTCCATCCTAACTATTACAATCGAAGTTCAACCCCTTATAACTACTATCAGGGATTTTTGAAAACAACTAATTTTAGAAAAACAACTATTTTTTAGAAAAACAGCTAAATTTAGAAAATTCTCGCATGAATCTAAAACTGACCACTAACTAAGAGATAAATAGTGTGACAGTATTTTCAACTCGCTTTTTTTATTAGGCTCATAAACTAAGAGATAACTAATAATTGAAAAATTAAAAATTCCCGTAAAAACACTAAAACCCCAATTTGAGGCCTTATATGAAAGAATTTGGCCTTGAAAAAGTGTCGAAAAAATTTCCAATAAGCACAACAGTAAAATCTTCGAGACGCAACTCCCTGTAAAATTTCAGCCCAAACGGATAACCGAGTCAAAAGTTATGACCCTCGAAAAATCCCCAAAAAAACCCTGCATCATTCTCCTCTTGTTGAAAAGAACGTAGCTCCTGCAAGTTACTGTCTTCAAACTATTTCCATTTAATGGGATCTAGGTTCAGTAAGTCACCCTCTGTAATCCACTTACTCTTTGTTGGTTCTACACCTTCCCATTGAACCAGATATCAGTTGTATTGGCCTTGTCGAGTATGAAGGGTATTCTTATATAAAACATGTGCAATATTTTCCTTTTTCTTTCTTGAATGGCCTATTGCCAATCCACCTTTGCCTCGCCGTCATCGCCCAGATCATCCCCATGGAATATATACAAATCATAAATGTTAAAAATAGGGGAGATATCGAGGTCAGCTGGTAAATCGACCTTATAAGCATTGTCATTGATTTTCTTGAGAATCTTGCATGGACCAATTTTCTTATACTTCAATTTTTGGTAGGTTCTTCAAGGAAACCGCTCCTTCCGTAAATAAAACATCACAAAATCACCTTCATTGAATACCTGGTATCATCCGTGAGCATATTTGATAATAAAAAAATTGTTCATTACTAGCCTGCAATTTTGGTCTCACTTGTTGTTGCAACTGTTGAATGTGTTCTGCAAATGCTTCCCCATCATCACTAATCCTATCCCCAAGTGGTAGTTGCACCAAATCTAGGACACCCATAGGGTTTCTACCATAAACAACCTGAAATGAAGATTTACCTATAGATCTATTCATTAAACTATTGTAGGCAAATTTTGCTTGAGGTAAATCCAAATCTCATTGCTTGGGCTTCTCTCCAACAATGATCCATACTAGGTTTCCCAAACTCTGATTTACCACCTCGGTTTGCCCATATGTTTGAGGGTGATAGACACTGCTGAACTGTAATTAAGTTCCCATTTTCTTCCATAAAGTCCTCCAAAAATTACCCAAGAACCGAGTATCTCTATCAGAGGTAATAGTTTTTGGAACCCCGTGCAATCTAACAACCTCTAGAAAAAAAAAATATGCCACCCACGATGCATCACTCATTTTCTTGCAAGCAATGAAATGAGCCATTTTAGATAACCTATCAACAACCACACAAATAGAATCATTACCTCATTGTGTGTTTGGGAGCCCCAACACAAATCCATGCTCAGATATGTCCATGGACCTGTGGGAACTGGTAGTGGCATATATAACCTTGTGTTATGTGAGTGTCCTTTAGACATTTGAAAAATCTGACATTGTTGTTGGAAATATAACTGAAAGGGGGGGGTGAATCAGTTATGTATATAAGCTTGAAACTTTTCTTGTTATTTTCTTATTCTTTTGTGATTATTATTTAATGTGTTGTTGATAACTTAACATGCATAGATATACAATATTTGATCAATCACACAGAATACACAGAGACACTGATTTTCATGAGGAAACCCATAAAGGGTGAAAACCTCTTCTTCTTAGGATGTCAATCAAGCTCCAAATTTCATGTACATCACAGTATTTGAGCTCCAACTCAAATATGAGGCTACAACCTCTGATAGCAAGCTACAACTTGCAGAGAGCACCAACTCTCATATTTCTCTAGCACCAACTAGATGGAAGCACCAACTCCCAGGTTTCTCTAGCACCCACTAGATGGAAGCACCAACTCCCTGAATATCTTCTAGCACCAACTAGAATATAGAGGACTGCAATCCTCCCTAGCACCACCCTACCACCCTGATTGAATCTTACAAAAATTTACTTACTTGCTCTGTCTCTGATATGGTCTGTTACAGCTCCATGTCTCATATGCCTCCTTCAACTTCTATGCTTAGTTTTGTTTCTATGCTCTTCTCTTTCTCCTCCTGTGCACCACTACTCTATGTTCAACTTCTCTTCTTCCTTTTATGCTATGTGTTTCCTCTGCATGCTATACGTTGCACCTCTGATCTCACTTCAAATTATACACTCGGTCTTCTTCTACCCACATTCATAGCATTCGAAAGTGCGCACTCTCTTCATTGTTCTGCATCTTTTTGTCACTCCAAGACCTCTGGTTGATCATCTTCCAGCTCTTTGTCTTCTCTTGTGATTATGCTGAGTTTTTTCTTCATCATTGGTCATTATCCTAGGATTGTTCATCATCAGTGGCCATTACCCTAAGATTCTTTGGCTTCTCTGGCACTTACAGTCTTCGACACTTTTCCATCTGTCAATTGTCTCTATGATGAGTCCTCATTCCACTGGAAGTTACCTCGAGACTCTTTAGCTCCTCTGGCGATCACCCTAAAGCTCTTCGAATTCTCTGGCAGATACAATCAGTTTGTTCTGGCAGTTACAAAGAGAACCTTAGGGCACTCATCCCTTTGGCACCTTTTCCCTTCATGAGAAAACTTCACAGTGGGCGCTATCTTTTTTGGCTAAGCCCCTTCCTCTCAACGTGACCACTAGTTGTGACCACAGGCCTGACCAAAAGGCGCTTCGCAACTCACAACTTCGGGTATTCGGCTATGGGCCAACCTGATACTCCCGACTCTCGATTCCCGATTTCCAAATTGGCAAATCCTCTAGCCGCTAGCTCGTCCTGCTAAGCCCCTTCAACTGTGACGTTGGGCTATGACCCGGGCCCGACTAATAAGTTCTTTGGGGCTTCACGTCTCCAGATTTTAGCTACCCCTGTTCTCCCAAACTCTGAACCCTCAAGCTCTTCTTGTGTCAAATCGACGGTCCAGATCTCTCCTTCCAACCAACGGTTGAGATCAAATCGCGAACTCGGACTTCGCGATCCTATCTCTGATTTCCCGATCTGCAAGTCAGTGAAATGTTGATCTATCGCCACACGTCCTCTCTCGATGGATGGTCAGGATTTACCTCTTGATCTTGGAAGAATTTCTAAGTGTCAAAGGCCTCGACCTTTGATCCTTCTACGAGTCCTAATGACTTTGGGTATCGTCTGTGTTTCTGAAAATGCTATCTCTCCTGAACTTTGGCAATGAAGTTAACCTCGGCCCTGGTGCACACTTGTGCTCTGCATGCAACTCTGCACTATTCCTCCTGAGATTTGGGACTTGGAATAAGTTTGAATCTTGTGCACTCTTTACACTATCTCTTCTGAGCTTCTCGAACTTGTTCAGTCTCTAAGGGACTCAGCCCTTCTGTGTCTTCCCAAAAGACTTATGGTGCCCGCCTGGCACGTTTTGTGCTCGACCTCCTGAGCTTACAAACTTGAAACAAGTTCTCCTTGCTGCCAATATGCCATCGTCATTCATGTTCTTGCCATCAATGACAAGCACACTCTTCCTGTAAACATGCCAACAATATCCCCCTTTGGCATTGATGAAACCCTGAAATGTTGCACTATTCTTCTTAGACCTCCAACTTCAGCATCTAGACCACACCTTTTTCTCCCCCTTTGACATCAATGTCAAAGAAAATAGAGAGTGACTTTGTGCTCCCCCTGATCAGATAGACTATTTAGCTTGATAACAGGGTCACGCCCAACTTCTGGCGCAGATACTCAAACTGAGATCGTGCAAGCAGTTTAGTGAAGATATCATCAATCTAATCTCTGGATGGAATATAATGCAAAGAAACAACAATGTTGATTACTTGTTCCCTCAAGAAGTGATACTTGATGGGTATATGTTTGGTCTTGGAGTGAAATACAGGATTATTTGACACACTAATGGCACTAGTATTATCACAATGAATTGAGATCGGTGCAGTATACTTTACCTCCAAGTCTGCAAATGTCTAAGTCATCCACAATACTTGGGTACAACAAGTGGCAACTGCAATGTATTTATCTTTTGTAGTCGATAAGGAAATGGAACCTTACTTCTTGCTCAACCATGCTACAAGAGAATCTCCTAAGAAGAATGCACCTCCACTCGTGCTTTTCCTTTCATCCATGCAGTTAGCCCAATCAGCATATGAATAGACTGATAATTGAAAATTATGATTCCTAGGATACCATAGGCCATAGGTCATTGTTCCTTTCAAATATCTGAAAATTCTTTTGACAACTAACAAGTGACTCTGTTTAGGTGCAGACTGATACCTTCCTACAATTCCAACAGCATGCATTATGTCTAGATGAGATGCTATGATGTATAGCAGGATGCCTATCATAGACCTATATGAACTCTGATCAACATCAAGTGAGTCATCATCCTTTCTTAACTTGCATCCAGTGACCATAGGTGTGCTCATAGGTGAAGAATATTCCATTTGAAACCTTTTTAACACTTTTCTTAGATATTTCTTCTGGGAAAGAAATATTCCTTCAGACCTCTGAGTAATTTGTAGACCAAGAAAAAATGGCAGTTCCCCTATCATAGACATTTCAAATTCAGACTGCATGGTAGAAGCAAACCATTGTACCAATGAAGTATTATTACTTCTGAAGATGATGCCATCTACCTAGACCAACACAATGAGCAAATCATTATCCTCTGTTTTGATATATAGATTGCAGTCAATTGTTCCTCTCTTGAACCCTTGGTCTTGAAGATACGTATCTAGTCTGTAATACCAGGCACGAGGAGCTTGTTTCAACCCATATAAGGCTTTATTCAGCTTGCAGACAAAGTCAGGGTTATCTGACAGTTGGAAACCCTCTGGTTGTTCCATATAGACTTCTTCTTTTAGATCTCCATTTAGAAAAGATGACTTGACATCCATTTGATAGACTTTAAAATTCTTATGACAAGCATAGGAAAGAAACATTCTAATAGCTTCTAATCTTGCTACGGGTGCAAATGTTTCATCAAAATCCAGTCCTTCTATTTGAGCATACCCTTTGCAGACCAATCTAGCCTTATTTATTACAATATTTCCTTGCTCATTCATCTTATTTTTTTAGACCCATTTGGATCCTATTACATTTTTATTTGCTGGCCTAGGAACAAGTTCCCAAGTGTCATTATTTTCAATCTGATCCAGTTCCTCATTCACTGATTTTAACCAATTTACATTGTTATTGGCTTCATTAAATCTCTTGGGTTCCACCATGGATATGAAGGCTATATGTGATTGCTCGGTGTCTTTGATTAGACTTCTCCTGGTTTGTACACCTTTGTCTTTCTCACCAATTATCTGACTTGCGGGATGATTCTTTTGAGTAATTCTGGAGGAAGGATTTGATGTTGATTGTTGTCTTGAATCTTCTTGTTTGGGTGTCTCTTCTCCACCTGGTTCATCATCTTCTTGTGACTCTGAGATTTGTTGTTCTTCATTTTCATTATTCTCATCATCTTCTTCATCTGACTCGATGCTTGTTCTCTGTTGATCTTTTACAGGAGCTTCTTCATCAATTCGAACATCAATATAGTCTACTAATTTATGCATTCTTTTGTTAAAGCATATGAATCCTTTATTGTTCGTTGCATATCCTAAGAAGATACCTTCATCATCTATACCATCAAATTTTCCTAGATGATCATCATTATTTTTGATGTAGCATTTACTTCCAAATACTTTGAAGTGCAAGTTGACCGAACCACAACTCATATGGATTTTTATCATTGTTTGGCCTTATATGTGCTTTGTTCGGAATATGAATAGTCGTGTGAACAACCTCCACCCAGAAGGTTAGTGAAATTTCCCTTTCACTCATCATATCCCTTGCCATCTGATGAACTGATCTATTTTGGCGTTCTACAACTCCATTTTGTCGGGGAGTACCTGGAATAGTATATTCTCTTTTAATTCCATGTGTCACAAAATTCTTTGAAATCTCTTGAAAGAAATTCTCCTCCTTTGTCTAAGCGAATTTCCTTTAACCTCCTTCCTGTATGATTCTTAGCTAGCGCCTTAAATGCTTTGAACTTCTCAAATGCATCATATTTTTCTCTCAGAAAGGCAACCCACGTAAGTCTGGAGAAGCCATCAATTACCAGCATAAAGTAGTGTTCTCCTCCAGTTCCTTCCTTTCACGATGGTCCACACATATCCATATGAACAATTTGAAGTGGTTTCTCTGAAGATGTGAAACTCTTCAATTTGAATTGAGCACGAGTCAGCTTCCCCATTTGACAGGATTTGCATACAGAGTTATGAGGCTTAGATATTCTTGGAAGATCTTTCACAACACCTTCATAATTAAGTTTGACAATATGATCAAAATTCAGGTGTCCAAGGCTTTTGTTCCATAACCAACCTTCATCAAATTTGCTTAAATGACATTTCTCCTTATCTTCCTTCAGAACATAGACATTGTTTTCAGTTCTAACCCATTTTGCAATCATCTCTCTTGTGTTCATTGTTTTTATTTTAGAATTTTTGGCAGTCAAAGTGACTTCACATCCTCTGTCACACACCTGACTGACACTAAGACGATTATTCTCTAATCCCTAAACAAATAATACATCTTGAGCTTTTCCTCTTCCATTATTTAAGCTTACTAGACCTTACCTATGATCTTTCCTGGAGCAACATTTCCTGATTTACTTTCTTTGAGTGATAGGAATTTACTTTTGTCACCTGTCATATGACTGGAGCATCCGTTGTCAATATACCAAGGGTTCTTTTGTCTTTGAGTTGACAACACTAATCCACACTTATTATCTTCTTTCTTCTTCCAAACCTCGACGTTTTCAACTCTGTGATTTGAGTCTGGCTTATCGTTCTTTAAGCGAAAGTCTGTAGCTTTATGTCCGTAATTATGGCAGATGTAACATTCTAGTTCACTGAATAAAGGATCATAACGATTGTTATGCTTAATCTGCATCCTTTTCCCAACCATCACATGATTTGCAGTCTGTGGTTGTTTATTAGTTGGTTGTCTCATTCTTTGTTCTGGCATATATTTATTCCTTGGTTGTCTTGATTGCTCGTGTCTAAATATTAAAGAACAATTTACAATGTTTTGGCCAAAGTTAGAGTAGTAAAAACAATATCCATAGAAAAAATCTTTGTACCTGGAAAATGGTTGTCTTATTTGAGCAAGTCAATTTCTTCCATGTTGATGATTTCCTTGAGCAGAGGATGTATTATTTCTTTGTTCTACAGATTCAGTTCTGGTAGCTTTTCCTTCACTCCTCCTTGGTGGTTGATTCTCTTCCTTTGTTTCTACAGGTTTGTTGTTGTCAATGGTTGCAGATTTGACAAACTTGGTGGATTCTTTGTTGCTTGGATGAACACTACTTGATCCCTCTTCATAACACAAACTAGTTTTCAACTTTCAATTCCTTTGCTAATTCAAAATGGAGGCTAATCCTTCTGAGGCTTTAATACTTGTCAGATTATGATGATATAAGGCCTGGAATTTCTCTAGATCTTTTCTGACAATCACTACTTCAGCGTCCAATTTTTCACCTTTTGTTTCAGCTTCCTTCAATTGTTGTTTGAGGATGTCTTCAATCTTCTTAGATTCTTCTAAATTAACCTTCAGCGGAGTGATTTCTTCATATGGTTCATTGCATGTTTTCTCATACCTGGGTAGTAACTGTTTTTGTTTTTTTTTCTTTTCCCTGAGTCTATCAATCTCTTCCATGGCACTGACAAGTTCTCCTTCAAGATATACTACTGCTTCACAATTAGCGAACTCACTCCTTGTATCTTCAGTGTTTATATCTTCTAAAGCTATTAGCATGATATCATTTATGTTATCTTCAATAGAAGAGTCATTGCTTTCATCATCTAAGGGATCGTCATCATTGTTTACACAAAGGCTTTTCTTCTTAAAATTATTATCTTTATAGACCTTCTCGTGTTTGTGCTTCTCTTCATCGTCATATGTCTAATCCTTTCTTTTGTGAGGACACTTAGATGCAAAATGACCTATCTTACCATAGTTGAAACATTTGAAGGGAAATTTACCTTTGTATTTTCCTAATCCTTTCGTTAGTCTTCTCACAAAATTTGCTTCAATCTCATCTATATCGGAGTCTGTGTTTTTATCTAATTTAAAACGTGCCTCTATTGTAGTGGATTTACCTTTGGTGATTCTCATTTCATAAGAAGTTAGGGTTCCAAGAAGTTGATCTAGTGTCAACATTTTGAGATCAACTATTTCCTCTATAGTAGAGACCTTTGAGTTAAATCTATCAGGAAGAGATCTTAATATTTTCTGGACTAGAAAATATTCATTTATCTTTTCACCTAGACCTTTCATAGTGTTGACAAGTTCTTCTATACGTAAGAAGTTATTATTGATAGTTTCGTCTTCATCCATCTTTAACTGCTCAAATTTCAGTCTGTGAATCTGAAGTTTTGCGTCTTTCACCTTTTCATTACCTTCATAACTACTTATCAGCTTGTCCCACATAGATTTTGTTGAATCAAAGTGCATGATTTTGACAAACTCGGCTTCTGCAAGTCCAATGAGGATGGCATTCATTTCTTTTGCATTAAAGCTAAACTCCAGCTTATCATCTTTTGAGGCTAAGACTATAAGCTTCACATATCCAGTTTCAATGACATCCCAAACATCAGCATCCAAAGACATTAAATATGTTCTCATCCTTATTTTCCAGAAGGGGAAGTTTGTTCCATCAAACAGAGGAGCTCTATTAGTTGAACTTCCTTCATGACTAGTCATGTTCAAGGTTATGGATCTACCTTTGATCAAAGAACCTGGCTCTGATACCAATTGTTGGAAATATAACTAAGAGGGGGGGTGAATCAGTTATGTATATAAGCTTGAAAATTTTCTTGTTATTTTATGATTCTTTCATGATTATTATTTAATGTGTTGCTGATAAATTAACATACATAGATATATAATATTTGATCAATCACACAGAATACACAAAGATACTGATTTTCATGAGGAAACCCATAAAGGGTGAAAACCTCTTCTTCTTACGATGTCAATCAAGCTCCAACTTTCATGTACATCACAGTCTTTGAGCTCCAACTCAAATATGAGGCTACAACCTCTAATAGAAAGCTACAACTTGCAGAGAGCACCAAATCTCAAATTTCTCTAGCACCAACTCCCAGGTTTCTCTAGCACCCACTAGATGGAAGCACCAACTCTCTGAATATCTTCTAGAACCAACTAGAATTTAGAGGACTACAATCCTCCCTAGCACCACCCTACCACCCTAATTGAATCTTACAAAACTTTACTTACTTGCTATGTCTCTGATATGGTATGTTATAGCTCCATGTCTCCTCTGCCTCCTTCATCTTCTATGCTTAGTTCTGTTTCTATGCTCTGCTCTTTCTCCTCCTAAGCACCATTGCTCTTTGTTCAGCTTCTCTTCTTCCTTTTATTCTTTGTGTTGCCTCTGCATGCTATACGGTGTGCCTCTGATCTCACTTCAGATTATACACTCGGTCTTCTTCTACCCACATTCATAGCATTTGAAAGTGTGCACTCTCTTCATTGTTCTGCATCTTTTTGTCACGCCAAGACCTCTAGTTGATCATCTTCCATCTCTTTGTCTTCTCTTGCGATTATGCCGAGTCTATTTTTCATCATTGGTCGTTATCTTGAGATTGTTCGTCATCAGTGGTCATTATATTGAGATTCTTTGGCTTATCTGGCAGTTACAGTCTTCGACACTTTTCCATATGTCAATTGTCTCTATGATGAGTCTTCATTCCACTGGAAGTTACCTCGATACTCTTCATCTCCTCTGGTGATCACCCTGAAGCTCTTTGAATTCTCTGGCAAATGCAATCATTCCATTCTGGTAGTTACAGAGAGAACCTTCGCGCGCTCATCTTTTTGGCGCCTTTTCCCTTCTTGAGAAAACTTCACAGTGGGTGCTAGCTTTTCTGGCTAAGCCCCTTCCTCTCCACGTGACCACTGGATGTGACCACAGGCCTGACCAAAAGGTGCTTCGCGACTCACGACTTTGAGTATTCGGCTATGGGCCAACGTGATACTCCCGATTCTCGATTTTGGAATCAACGAATCCTCTGGGCGCTAGTTCCTCCCAGTAAGCCCTTCGACTGTGACGTTGGGCTATGACTCGGTCCCAACTACTAAGCACTTTGGGGCTTCACGCTTCGCGTCTCCAAAGGTTAGCTACCCCCGTTATCCCAAACTATGAACCCTCAAACTCCGCTTGCGTCAGATCGACAATCCAGATCTCTCCTTCTAGCCAACGGTTGAGATCAAATCGTGAACTCAGACTTCCCGAATTCTCGCTTCTCCTATCTCTGATTTCTCGATCTGCGAGTCAGTGAAATTTTTATCTCTCGCCACGTGTCCTCTCTCGATGGACGGTCAGGATTTACCTCACGATCTTGGAAGAATTTATAAGTGTCAAACGCCTCGACCTTTGATCCTTCTGCGAGTCCTAATGACTTTGGGTCTCATCTGCATTTCTGAAAATGCTATCTCTCCAGAGCTTTGGAAATGAAGTTAACCTCAGCCCTGGTGCACACTTGCGCTCTACGTGTAACTCTGCACTATTCCTCCTGAGCTTTGGGACTTGGAATAAGTCTGACTCTTGTGCACTCTTTGCACTATCTCTTCTGAGCTTCTCAAACTTGTTCAGTCTCTAAGGGACTTGGCCCTTCTGCGTCTTCCCAAAAGGATTATGGTGCTCGCCTGGCACGTTCTGCGCTCGACCTCCTGAGCTTACGAACTTGAAACAAGTTCTCCTCGCTGCCAATATGCCATCGTCATTGTTGTTCTTGCCATCAATGACAAGCACACTCTTCCTATAAACATGCCAACAATAGTGCCACATACTTGGTTATATATTATTTCATCTTCGGCCAGTAATACTTATCTTCGATTAAGGCTAGTGTCTTATCCTTTCCAAAATGTCCTGCCAAACCACTACTGTGAAGGTCTTTGATAATATTTTCCCTCATTGAACCAATTGGGATTCATAGTTGTTTTCCTTTGAAGAGGTAACCATCTTGCATAAAATATTCACCTTGATTAAGATCCATGTTCCCAGCGACTGGATTCTACAATTGTTCCACAATCTCCCAAAAATCATTATCATATGCATAGAGATCGGTTAATGCATCAAACCCAATTACTTGATTTTCCATGGTTGTCAAAAGAACAGTGCTTCGACTCAAAGCATCTGCAACTTGATTTTTTTTGTCCTGATTTGTGCTTCAAAACAAAGGTGTAGCCTTGTAAGAAAGAGATTTTTCATGTCTACTGCTCAATTTCTTTTGGGTGTTCACATATTTTAATGTAATATGATCGGTAAATAACACAAACTCCTTTGGCACTAGATAATGCCTCCAATGTCGCAATGCTTGCACAATTGCATAAAAATCTACATCATATGTGGAGTAGTTATTTCTTACCTCATTCAATTTTTCACTAAAGAATGCAATTGGTCTACCTGCTTGGCTAAGTACAGCTCCAATGCCTACATGTGAAGCATTACAGTCTACCTCAAACACTTTATCAAAATTTGGTAAGGCTAATATGGGTGACTCAGTTACCTTCTTCTTCAGAAATTTAAAACTTTCCTCAGCTTCCTTGGTCCACATGAATGTCTTGCCTCTGATGAAATATATTATGGGTGCTACAATACTGCTAAAATGTTGAATAATGTTTTTTGTAAAAGGTGGTCAGCCAATGAAAACTTCTTACCTCTGTGATGCTCCTGGGACTAGGCCACTCCAAAATTACTCTGACCTTCTCTGAATCAATCTTCACTCCCTCTGTCGAGATGAAAAAACCCAATAATACCAAACTTTCTTGCAGGAAACTACATTTCTTTAGGTTTGCATAAAGTTGATGTTTTCTCAATGCATCCAATATAATTTTTAAATGTTGCAAGTGATTTTTTTTTTACTGAAAACTAGGATGTCATCAAAATACACAACAACAAACTTACCAAAATAAGGTTGAAGCACAATATTCACCAGCCGCATGAAAGTGCTAGGAGCATTGTAAAACCCAAATGGCATCACCATCCATTCATATAGTCCATCCCTAGTCTTGAAGGCAGTTTTCCATTCATCCCCTTCGCGAATCCAGATATGGTGGTATCCACTTCGCAAATCAATATTACTAAAATATTTAGCTCCAAATAGCACATCCATCATGTCGTCCAACCGCGGTATAGGAAACCTATATTTGATGGTAATTTTATTGATTGTTGTGCTATCTGTGCACATCCTCCATGTATTATCCTTTTTTAGAGTCATCAATTCTGGTACAACACATGGACTCGCGCTTTCTCTTATCAAACCTTTCTTTATGAGTTATGTCTCTTGTCGGTCGAGCTCTACATGTTGTGTAGGAATCATCCTATAGGCTGCCTGATTAGGTAAAGATGATCAGGGGATCAGATCAAGGTGATGTTGAATATCTCTCTTTGGTGGAAGACCATCAAGTAGCTCATTAGGGATAACATCAACATATTCTTCTAGTAACTTGGCCACTTCAATAGGAATTGGTATGTCTTCCACGACTCCTTTTTGCACAATTAATGCATAGCAGAATGGCATTGCCTTTGTTTCCTTAACAAACTCTCTTTCTGACAACATATTCTCAGTCTTCCCCTCATCCTTAAGGGGCAATAAGACGACTTTCGATCCATCCTTCCAAAAGGTGTAGGTATTCTTTCCTCCATCATGCATGACTTTTCTATCATATTTCCAAGGCCTCCCCAATAACAGATGGCATGCATCCATCATAATGACATCACAACATACTTCATCTTTATAAGTCTTACCAATGGAAAACTTGATCAACCATCTTTTATATATGGTGACTTCATTCCCCTTTTTGAACCATGTAATTTGGTAAGGATGGGGATGTGTTTCACAACGTAATTTAAACTTATCTACCATCTCTTTGGAAACCATATTCTCACAACTGCCACTATCAATACTAACTTGACATACCTTTCCCCCAGAAGTGCATCTGGTTCGAAAAATATTTGTTCGAAGCAAAGAATCTTCATTGTTGCTACCATGCCTTTGCTCTTTTTTAGGAATCACCATTGACCTTTGTATCATGAGACTCTCCCCGGTATCAGGTGGAACTTTAGATTCAACTCCTTCTTCTTTATTCTCAACTTGGACCAAGTTCAAACTAGGTTGTTGTCCTTTCTTTTACTTTTGTACGTTATAACTTGGGCATTCAAATGCTTGATGACCCTCTACACCACACCTGAAACACACATATGGTCCTCCTCTGCCACCACCGTAACCTCTACCCCTCTGAATCCTCTTCCTCGTCATTGATTCTAGTTACATTGTTGAGTATCTTCTGCTTTCTCATATCCTTGAGATGATTCGCCTCTATCATAGTTAAAACCACCCCGTGAGGCAGACGATGTACCCCTCCTTGCTCCTCTATTCCTTTGAGAAAATTATCGGTTTAGCTTTTCCTCGACCTTTAAGGCTAATTTATATGTCTCTTCCACACTGGAAACTCTATGCATGCTTAGTTCATCTTGAGTAGAAAATTTTAAACAATTCACATACCTTGTAACCAATTTCTCATCAGTTTCCTAGTGATCTACACTAATGGACAACTGATACAACTCATTTGTGAGTTCCTCCATAGTGGATAGGTTCTGCTTCAAGTTATGAAATTCTCTAGGTATCAACTTTTTGTTTTCCTTTTCTTACTTTTTCTTTCTGCACATGATCCCACTAGATCATGGCGTGACCCTTCAGCTTGGTGCATGCAAATTTCAACTTCTTTTCCTCTAGCATAGGCTACCATTCAAAAAAATTATCCATGGCGTTCAAAAAATCTATTAACTCCTTTGGTTTAAGATTCCCTGCATATTTTGAAACTTCCATATTGATCCTATCATTTCTCCCTTCTAGATCCCTGAGCATCCTTTCTTCAAAAGACACGCGCTCTAATTGTCCTTCTTCGTGATCTTCATGTTTTATATGTTGATCTACATTTCCTTTGTCTGTCTCCTCATCAAACACTTCTCTTTGTATTATTCTCTGATTATCCAGAATGTTTGTAATATCTGCTACTTTTCTTTAGAGGTTTTGCATATCTCTATGCATCAGAGCAAGACCTGCTCTTCCTCTTCCTCTCCCAACCATCTTCCCGCTCTAACACCAAATGATGTAGCCAAAGCCTGAGATTCATTCACAAGATCAAATAAACCATGAAAATATAGGAGAATGGAAAGATAAATCTCTTTTATTCCTTCTCCGTCCTAACTATTACAATCGAAGTTCAACCCCTTATAACTACTATCTAAGATTTCCGAAAACAACTAATTTTAGAAAAAAACAATTATTTTTTAGAAAAAACATCTGAATTTAGAAAATTCTCGCATGAATCTAAAACTGACCACTAACTAATAGCTAACTAGTGTGACACTATTTGTCAACTCACTTTTCTGATTAATCTCATAAAGTAAGAGATAATTGATAATTGAAAAATTAAAAATTCCTGTAAAAACACTAAAACCCCAATTTGAGGCCTTATATGAAGGAATTTGGCCCTGAAAAAGTGTTGAAACGATGTCCAATCAAAAATATTTCATTGGCATGATAGTGAACTCTTAGAGACGCAACTCCCTGTAAAATTTCAGCCCAAACAAATAATTGAGTCAAAAGTTATGACCCTCGAAAAATCCCCAAAAAATCCCTGCATCATTTTCCCTTGAGTATAGAAGAACCCAATCATTGAATGCATGTAAGAGAGTGGGCATGAAAATTCACACCCCATAGTTATTGGAAGCATGGGGCTGAGTACAAACATTTTTTGGAAGTGTGTAAGTCAAGCAAGCAATTCAAAGGGGAGGAAATTTGTATGGGCAGTTACAACAATTTTTAGACAGTCATGTTTTGGTATGAACAACAAGTAGAGAACAAAGAAGAAGAGATTTAGACCTAGAGCAACCATGGAGGTAGAATTCTGGAGAATATTTGGAGTAGAATATTGAAGAGCTAGGTTGTCAGGCCTGAAGAGTAAACTCCTTTGTGAATTGCACTGTAATAACAAGTGATTGTTGTTGTTTTCTTGGTAGTTTTATTAATAGTGAGTTCCCTTGAGTTTCCCAGTAGAGATATTCTCAGTTACATGTGCCAAAGAGACCCAATAAACGAATGGGATGTCTGGTGGAATGAGAGCAATGAAGGGGTACATTCCTTGGGTTGGGAAAGTCGAGAGGAAGAGAGCTAGTGGAAAATCAAGATAATCGTAGGAGAATACCAGTGGATTGTGGGATTGTGGGATTGTGGGAGTGGACAATGAGAGACAACCATATTTTATGGATTGTTAGCCCCATCTCATGGGTGACTTGTTGTTGAGATTTGGAACAAGAATTCTATGGTTGGGTGGAACGTTCGTCCCAAGTAGTTGGTTGCAGAATCGATTTTAAAAGATAAGTGTTTTATCTTATTTTTTTGTTGCATTATGAGTTTAATTGTTGTGTATTAACTCTGTGTTTGAGAACGAATTATATGATGTTGTATTTTAGTTAATTAGTTGCATTTTATGTTTAATTTAGAATATTGTAGATGCATCTAGTTCATAGTATCAAAAAATGGTTAAAATTGTGTGTTTTCTTGTAGCCGTTAAGCTACAAAATTAGTTAACATAAAATTTTAATTTTATGAGTATTTCCACATGTAATGGACCTCAAATGGGTTGGGGAACGTTACAATTGGAACTGTTGTTGGAGGGAAAAATATATTGCATTTTTATTTTTTTTGAATATCATGATGTAAATTGTGTATGTATTTCGGCATAGTGTCATGCACTGAGGATGGTGCACAATTGTAGGGGAGGGGTAATGTAACATCCCCGCTATAATCCCCAGTCTAATTAATGTATGGTTATGGCCAAACGATGTATATGCGAATTGTATTTCTGAATTTTAATAAATAAAATGTGATGCCACTTGTTGGGGGACATGGATAGAGATGAGGGTTGAGTTTTCCACAAGAGAAAAGAGTGTCTAAGAGGGGTCCAAGTGGAAAATTATTTATGGGTATTAATCCAAACCAAGATTTCTGAATTTTATTATCATTGGGGACAACCTTCTATTTTTGGTTGAGTGTATGAGAGTCCAATCATTGAATACATAGAAGAGGGTAGGTGTGAGAAGTCACATCCCATAGTTATTGGAAGAAAGGGGTTAAAGTACAATCAACATTGGGGAGAGTGAAAAGTCAACTTGCTTGGGGAAAAGAAAGGTAATATGTATGGCCAGAATAGATAGTTTTTACTGTCATGCTTTTGCATGAACAATAAGCAGAGAATAAAGAAGAAGAGCATTGGAGTTGGAGCAAAATTGGAAGGAGAATTCTGGAGCATTTTTTGAGCTAAATATTGGAGAGGAAAGTTGTCATAATTGTAGAAGAACTAGGTTGTCAGGCCTGAAAAGTAAACTCATATGTGAGTTGCATTGTAAAACAAGTTGTTGTTGTTTTTGTTTTACTGGTATTTTTTCCTAGCAGTAAGTTCTCTTGAATTCCTAGTATTGAGATTCTTGTTTACTTGTTCCAAAAAGACCCTGGTAATTGAATTGGACACCCGATGGACTAAGAGCAGTGAAGGGGTACATTCCTTGGGTTGGGTAGGTCAAGAGGAAGAGAAATGGTGGAAATTAGGATAGTTGTAGGAGAATGCCAGTGGGTTGTGGGTTATCTGAGCTGTGAGTGGACAGTGAGAGACACCTTTTTTTGTGAATTCCTAGCCCCAAATCGGAGGTGACTTGTTGTTGATATCTAGAACAACAATTCTATGGTTGGGTGGAACATCCGTCCTAAGAAACTGGTTGCACAATTGTTTTGAAAAGATAAGTGTTTATCTGTGCTTTGTGTTATATTATGAGTCTTATTGTTGTGTATTAATTATGTGTTTGAGAATGAATCATATGATGGTGTAATTGATTTTATTAGATGCATTCATATTTATTTTAAAATGTTGTAGATGCATTTAATTAATGGTATCATAAAATGGTTAAATATGTGTGTTTTTTTGTAGCTGGTAAGCTACAAGATATGCTAGTAGAAAATAAAATTTTCATTTTATGTCTATTCCACATAGTAATGTTCCTCAGTTACACTTGGGGACATTACATTCTTGAATTTTAGAGTTAGCTTTGTGAAACTTTTGGGAAAATGTAGTTTGTAGGCTAAGTGTTTGACAAAATGTACATGAGGAGAAAGGATTGTATAGAACCATAACTTCCAACTTAGAAGCCCAAATTGGGGATGGGTGTAGTTATTGGAAGACAATTTAGAAGGGACTAATTTTAATGGCTCGGATCTTGGAGAAGTGCTTTAAAATTCTTCAGAACTGGAGAAGAAGAGGAGACCTATAATATTAATAGGAAAAACTGATCAAGTGCATACATTTTCTAGAATTTTAAAAAAATGTTACAAACATGGAATTGAGGTGTAACTAATAGTTTTTATTATATGCACACTTCTTGAAGAGTCAGTGCTCCAACAAGGATAAGTTTTGATCAACATTGAAAATTACCATTGAAGAAATAACATAGAGGATGAGAAAGATCCCTATAGTCATGAAGAAGAAGCTAGAAGACTTAATATCAATGCGTGAGATGAGAACATAGAATCCAATGGGCATAGATGAAGGACTGAGCTATTAGAGATTATAGAAACCATGAGAAGCTTTAATATGGACATGTAGAGTTGTATAGCTAATAATGAGAGAATGTTAAGGTTTCAAAAGAAGCAAAATTAGTTGAACACTCAACTAGTGCAAAGATTGAATAAGTTACAGAGGCAAATGAAGAATGGGTCAAGCTCAAGGCATGGGGAAGAAGGAATATTTCATTCAAGAAGAGAAAATCATGGAATATATTGCACTCAATAAGTGTTACCAGAAATAAAAAGCATCATTACTCCCAACACATTCAACTAGTAAGCCATATGCATTTGAAGAATCATAGAGCCATCCAAAAGTGTCCCCAATTAGAGATCAAAGGAGAAGGTATGAACAAAACAATTTGCAAGGAGAGATTAGGAAGACTAAGCCACCAATATTTGATGGTGAAAACAATATGGAGAGATGTTGAATCCTAGTTTCTAGGAATAAGGAAGTACTTTCAGTTGTCTAATTACTCATCCAATATGGAAGCCAGAATTGATATATATATAGTTTGCAAGGAAAAGCCTTTATATGGTGGAACCAACTAAGGAAAGTTAAGCATAGTAATGAGAAGAGGATCTCTTGGAAGCAATTCAAGAATTAATTCCAGTAAAAGTACCTCTCTGAGCACCACTATGACAAGAAGATGTAGGAATTATTGGAACTCAAACTAGGGAATATGACCATGGAAGAATATGAGAAGAAGCTTTTGGAGTGGTTGAGATATGTTGGCTATATTAAAGAGGAGAAGGTGAAGATACAAAGGTTCCTAAGTGGTGTGCATGCATTATACAAAGATAAATTTAGTTTAATCAACCCAACACTCTTGAAGAGGCAATTAGGAAGGCCAAATACTTGTATAACCAAGCAAAGGTAGAGCATGATTGCAAAGGAGGAGGCCATGGAGAGCTTGGATGAAAATTGAGGAATTGTTGAGAAAAAGAGAACATGGATGAAGTGATGGTTGAAACATTTATGTGGTAAGTTGTATCCATGCTTGGAAGAGTTGTAGGTTATATACCAATAACTTATGTGTGAAGAATGTGAAGGAAATAATGATTTTTCACTCCGCTAGAACATGCTAATGGAGGAATAAAGCATTCCATAGCATGGAATTGTCTGATAAGACCAAGTTGGCGTTGGTTGAGAATAATCCAATGGAATGTAGATCAAATTTCAGAGTTGTATTAAGCTTATAATGACTAGAGATAAGGGCATGGGATTCCATAATATAGATGCTTAAGCTATGAGAAGATATTACATTATTGAGGTAAATTAATCTAGCAATGAATGTGAATTGTTGGTTGAGAATGATGATAGGGTATGATGAGTGCATTCTGAGTGTACAAGGGAAGCATATCAAAGCAGAACATAACAAGTGTATTTACTTCCAAAATGGAAGTCTAAATAAAGTAGATGAAATAAGAAATGTATTTGTGCTTTGTATTGGCTACAAAATAAAATGGACTTGAAATGACTCCAATAGAAGTTGGAGTGATATAATTGTAACATTATGGTGCATTGGAGATGTTGAAAAATAAATTTAATGTTGGAACGATATTGTCCAAGGAAAGGGTGAAATGAATGGAGATTATACTTCTATTATAAAATGCAAATAAGGAAAGGTCAAGTTGGACTTGGATGGAATTATTCCAGGAAATGAAGCAACAATGCACTGGAGAGTGAATTGGAAGGACAACTTAAAACAAGAGTGAATGATTGTTTCCATAGTCGAATGGGACATATGGGAATCCCAACACAACAAAAAGGAAGTTGCAATAATGTTATAGAAAGCTACATGATGTTGAGGAATTTGTCATAGTAGCAATTGTTGAACATGACTAGCAAGCTAGTCCTATTAATGAGGGGAGTTTTCTCAACTTAAACTTTCTTTTGTTGATAGAAGTAGAGCCACATGTTTATAATAGTAGAAAATATAAATGTTTTCTCATTTTGTGAAGTTTCTACTTGCTAAGAAAATCACAACTAATGATCCATTGTGTGAATGATAAACAAGCCTCAAATTGGATCGATTATGTTGTGTAGAATCCATATCATGGAGAGGAATTGAAAAGGAGAATTTCTTGACTTTTCTTTTGTTGTTATATTTATATTTCTTTGAGTTTATATGTAAAGATAAAAAAATTAAGGCGTGAGAATACTAAATAGAATCCATACCATGCAGAGGAATTGAAAAGGAGATTTCCTTGATTTTTCTCTTTATGTTATATTTATATTTCTTTGAGTTTATATGTAAAGATAAAAAAAAAAATTAAGGCATGAGAATACTAAAAATGCAAGAGAATAAAATAGTTAGAATGCATATGCACTAGTGGGCATGTCAAGAAATAATGCATGGTGCATATATATTGACGGTGCATATAGATATTGGTTAAGATTAGTATGTTGTTACAAATACCATGAGTATGACATGATAATTAAATATGATTGATGTAATTGTGTAACTAGAAATGATGATAGCATGGTTAGATATGTTGATGAAACTGTCGAATATGAAAGATGACTTTATGAAGGAGGATAAGGATTAAAAAAGTGTTGATAAAAAAGTTGGTGATGTTAGATTTTATTTACTTATAGAGAAGTAGTGTTACTAGTGTTCTTTTATTCCTTTAACATTAACAGTTATATCATATATTGAACAATAATAACAACATAAGCAATAGACAAGAGTACATAAGAGATTTATCCTGGGAAAAACCAAACAACCTTTCTTAGATAGATTTCATCCACAATAGTCCAACCATACACCAACTCTCAAGAGCAACATACAAGAAAGAAACCCTAGCACTAGGCTAGTGCACAAACTAGTGCTCCCAGCTGCAGAAACAATGCCATACAACTAGAGCGCACCTCCTCAGAGAGATAACACACAAGAGAAAGCCACCACCAAGAATAAATAAGAACCTCAGATACTATAGTGCGTCTTCTTCTTCTCCTCCTTAGACTTGCGCCTTCTTCTTCATGAGAGAGTGAGTGTGAGCATGTCCAAATGAGCTAGACATCTCCCTTATTTATAGTCTTCAAGTCACCTAGTTGGGTCGACTTCTTCTCTGCAGATCTTATTTTCACTTTATTCTTTTCCTTGCGGGTCAACTTCTCTTCTAGGGTATTTTTTCGTTGTTCAATGGTCTTCCTGGACTTCCAGAATCTTCTTCTCTTCTAAGAAAGGTTGTCTAGATGAAATTTCCTCCTGTAGCTACCAAAACATCAACACTCCCTCTTAGCTAGGGAGGTATCTTTCCACGATGTCTTCATCTGGTAGTCCACTGACTACTCTACAATAAACTAGTAGCACAAAACTACTATCATGCCATCAGTAACTCAAATAGCCTGTCACGGTCTCGAAGACTATGTTTCAATCATCTAGCAGCACACAACTACCCATATTGTCTTGTAGTACACAACTATTGTCGTAGTTCAGTAGTTCAGTAGTCCAAAACTACTGTCGTAGTCCAGTAGTTCAAAACTATTGTCATAGTCCAGTAGTTCAAAACTACTACCATAGTCCTCCTAACTGTGTTGCGATCAAATGGTGATTCATCTACCAAATATGAAGATGAATCACTTAGGAGCTTCAGATTTATTGTCATAGGTGTGGCCATGGACTTGCATTCCATCATCCCAAATCTTTGCAGGATCTCAATAGTAAATTTTCCTTGGCGAAGGAAAATATCATCTGGCCTCTGCCACACCTCCAATCCCAAGAAGTAATGCATCAGACCTAGATCCTTCATATCGAACTCTAAAGTGAGCTCCCTTTTGCACCCAACTATGAGCTTCTCATCACCTGTTAGAAACAGGTCATCCACATATAGGACTAAGATCAGCGGACAAGCACTCTCAACCTTGTAGTAAGGGTTGGGATCTGCATCACTCTTGGTAAATCCCAAGCTCATCATGTAGCTATCTATCCTGGCATATCATGCCCTAGGTGCCTACTTCAATCTGTACAAGGCCTTCTTCAATCTGCACACATGGGACTCCTTCCCATGGATCACAAAACCTTGTGGCTGCTTTATGTACACTTCTTCCTCTATTACACCATTCAAGAAAGTAGTCTTGACATCCATTTGATGTAATTTCCATCCCATTATGGAAGTAATCACAATAATCAATTTGATGGAAGTGTACTTTGCTACAGAAGAAAATGTCTCATTGTAGTCTTCTCCCTCTTTCTTGGAGAACCCTCTAGCCCCAAATATTGCCTTGTACTTCTCTACGTTGAAAACTCAACAAGAAATGTGTGTCTAATTTATTTTTCCCTTAAATAAATTGGACAATAAATATTAATCTATTATCTCATAATTACTTGAAAATAGTTAACTGAAATGGAAAATCAGTTAGCTATTGGAAATTCAATTTCAAAGGTTGATTGGTGGCACATCCAAGTCGAATTAGTTGTAACTGAGTGATTCGAAGTTGTAACAGGGTTGGATGTGTAGTTATGTGAGTTATGAAGTAGTTTAACTCAGTTAAGTAAGTTAAGCTCAGTTGTACTAGTTGTAACTGAACTTACACTAGTGAGAGATCAGTGAATTAATTATTAATTAATTCACAATCAGTGGTCTCACATGCAACTGAAGATTTACCATTGTTAACTACATGCATGTCAGATCCAGTGGAGACCCAGTTGAGATAACAGGTGAAAGGGACAGTTTGACTATCAATTGTAATTTGAGTGAGTGCACTCATGCAATCACGCACACAATGGATGTGCCCATGAGGAATGCACAGCCTAGGCAAGAGGAATTTGAATTCATTTGCATGTTTTCCATTATCAGGGATTGCGCAGAGGAGGCAGGTTGTCTGGGAGCAGTAAATTGGCACATGAATGTGTAAATTTTTGCATGACAATGTGAGACGATTGTATATTGTACTGAGAGCTCTTGGATTAGAGTTTTGTATGAGATTGTTTCATGATCCATGATATAAACATAATATATGATAGTGGGGTTTTTATCTTTATTCTTTCCCTGTAAAAACATATGTGTTATGTGTGATTGATCTTTCTTCTTGATATTGCAATTGGCGATCGTGTTTTAAATTCCACAAGAATTTTTGTAGAAGCGATTTTGTATTTAACAATGGCATATAATTTTTAGATTAGGAGAATCCAGGCAATACATAATTTGTATTGAAATTTCTACATGGTATAAGAGCACAGGAAATTGCAGAAGTTGAGTTTGTGAATGGATAAAATTCAAATTTGCAGAAAGACTTTCTTGGTGCTACAGTTGATTTAAGATCGAAATGGGTTTCAATGGCTTGAGGTTAGAGTATGCACTCTAGGGAAGCTCGAACTACATTTCTTGGAAGGACAGGATGGAGGCGGTACTCAAAGACAATGGCTTGAAGGAATTCATTGACAAAGATGTTCCTAAGCCAGATGTTGCAGACACTGCAAATCTTGATGCATGGCAAAATAAAGTGGCGAAGGTGAGGAGGATCATGTTGGAGGGAGTATGAGACCACATTGTCTCAAACCTCCATGGGAAAGCCACACCATATGCAATGTGGAAGGCTTTGACAGATCTATTCCAAAACAGCAACGACCATAGGAAATTGGCGCTCAAAGATAAACTCAAGAAGATCAAGATGGAGAAGGGCCACTCCATTCCAAAATATCTCATGAAGTTTGTCCAATGTCGGGATGAGATGGGGAGTGTGGGAATAATAGTCGTTGATGATGATTTGGTGAGCTTGGCACTCCTAGGACTTCCCAAGAGTTGGCACAGTTATCAAGACTCTGTCAATGGAAGGGAAAAATTGCCAGTTTGGGAATGACTATGGTCGGATCTAGTGTAGGAGGAGTTCAAGCGGAACACCAGAGATGGCTCTTCATCAAAGCATGATGATGAAGAGGATTGTGATTTGGCTGCCAAGGCAAGGAAAGGGAAGGGGAAGAAATTTCATTCAAAATCCGATTCTAAATTCAAGAAGTTGGATTTGTCCAAAGTGAAGTGTTTTCACTATCACGAACATGGGAATCTCACTACTAACTGTCTGCAGAAGAACAAGAACAAGAAGATTGTTGGAGTTGGAGCTGGTGAGGCCCTTGCCTCACAATTTGAACTTGACTTCTCTTTGATCACATGCATGGCTTCAAGTGCATTGGGATCGGTGTGGTAGTGGCGCTTCCTTCCACATGACCGGAGATAAGGACTTTTTCAATGACTTGGAGGAGAAAGATCTCAAAATGCATATAGATATGGGCGACAATGGACGATACAGTGCGACTGGCATTGGTACTATTACCTTTCAGAGGGATTTAGGTAAACCATTTCAATTGAAATATGTTATGCATGTTCTAGGTCTGAAGAAAAACTTGGTCTCAGTCGCAATGTTGGAGGACTGAGGCTATGATGTTGTTTTCAGCGATGGAAAAGCTTTCCTGTAACATAAAACAATGGGTCAAGTCAAGAAGATAGGGATTCAAGTTAATAATCTCTACAAGCTGGAGGTAGATGGTTGCGCTGCCATGATGGGCAAGGAAGAAAAAATTTGTGAGCTGGGATGAGGGCGAATTATGGCATAGGTGATTAGGCCATCTTCATCATGGAGCCTTGAAAATCATGCAACAAATATCTACTGGAATTCCAATGGGAACACTTGCTCAGTTAGATCAATGCAAGGGTTGCACCACAGGGAAGTGATCCTGGAGAGAGTTCACATAGACGTGTGTGGACCATTCTCGGTTGCTTCAACAACAAAACATAAGTATTATGTTATTTTTGTTGATGACTTTTCTCGTAAATGTTGGATCTTCTTCGTGTAGAAGAAGGATCAAACATTCTCAAAGTTCTGTGAGTTTAAAGCATTGGTGGAGAAAGAGTCGGGGAAGCAAGTGAAGGCTTTGAGGAGTGATAATGGTGGAGAATACATCTCTAACAAATTCAAAGACTTCTACAACAAAGAAGGAATTCAAAGAGAACTCGTAGCGCCTCATAACCCACAACAAAATGGGGTCACGGAGAGGAAGAATAGAATGATCGTGGGTGCAACACAAGCGATGTTGCATGATTAGGGCCTACCAATGCATTTGTGGGTGGAAGCATGCAATACTGCAGTTTATGTGCAAAACCATTGTCCTCATAGAGTACCTAGCATGAGTACACCTGAAGAAGCTTTCACTGGTAAGAAACCTGATGTTTCTCATTTTAAGATTTTTGGCTCATCTGTTTATGTGCATGTGACTAAGGATGCCAGGAAGAAGCTAGAACTGACTACTGAAGTTGAGATATTTTTGGGGTACACAGAAACACCCCATAATTATAATGTGTACTTTCCTAACACTAAGATGATTGTTATGCGACGGGATATAAAATTTGATGAGGGGAAAGCCATGCGATTGTCGCTTGAGAGGGAGCTAGACTTGCATGGAGAGGAGGAACTATTGGTTCCCAAAGATGAGTCTCAAGATGTGGATCAGCCACATGAGGAGGTTCATGGAGTGGAGGAAACCACTCAGGTAGAGCTATCCATCAAAAATGGCAGAAAGCGCACCACAGAAGCTGATAGATTGAGACTAGATGTTGCACAGAATGTAGGAGCCCCTACTTCATAGCGCAGATAGAGACAGTCTCCTGATCGATTTACTGGATACATGGCTCTCATGAGAAAATGTATTGTGACTGAGCCATATTCCTTTCAGGAAGCAGTGCAGGATCTCACATGGCTAGATGTTATGGTGGAGGAGTATGACTCCATTGTCAAAAACAGTGCATGGGAAATTGTCCCAAGATTGGTCGACAAATCAGTGGTAGGTTCAAGATGGATCTACAAGGTAAAGCAAGCTATTGATGGGAGTGTGGAGAAATACAAGGCCAGGTTTGTGGCCTGGGGATTCTCACAGATCGAGGGGATAGATTATGATGAGACCTTTGCACCTGTCGCAAGGTACTCTTCTATAAGATCCATCCTCGCACTCTCAGAACAGATCTCATTCATCAGATGGATGTAAAAACTATGTTTCTCAATGGGATCATTGAGGAAGAAGTGTACATTGAGCAGCCAGAAGGTTTTGAGACCTTTGACAGGGAGTCGCATGTGTGCAGACTCAAGAGAGCGTTGTATGGGATGAAGCAAGCACCCCGTGCTTGGTACACTCGAATAGACAGCTATTTCACCAGACTAGGCTTCACCAAAAGTGAAGCGGATGCAAACCTATACCAAATTGTGGTGGAGGGTAAGCTTTTAATCATTGTTCTTTATGTTGATGATTTAATATTGATTGGTATCTGATACACTCATGCAAGGAGGACCTTGCAAAAGAGTTTGAGATGAAGGATTTGGGCCTTCTTCATTATTTCCTTGGATTGGAAATATGGCAGCAAGATGGTGAACTTTTTGTGTCTCAAGGCAAGTATGCAAGGGAGATACTGGGTAAGTTTCACATGGAGGGATGTAAACCCATGGATGCTCCTCTTCCAGGAAACTGGAGGAAAGAGGATGTTACTTCTGGAGAGATAGTGGATGCTATTGTCTATCGACAGTTAGTGGGTTCGCTAATGTATCTAGTGAACACGAGACCAGACATTTGTTATGTGGTTAACCAGCTGAGTCAAGCGATGGTTAAGCCTACCAAGCTCTTTTGGAAGGCGGGCAAGCATGTATTGAGATACCTAATGGGCACATCTGAGTATGGCTTATGGTACAGACAGACAGATGAGGTGAAGTTGCATGGCTTCACGGATGCAGATTGGGCGGGCATCCCAACAGACAGAAAGAGCACATCAGGGGAGATATTTAGTATTGGATCTACAGTTGTTTCTTGGTACAACAGGAAGAAGAGATCCGTGGCACTCAAATTAGCAGAAGCGGAATACATGGCAGCAAGTCAAGCTGCATGTGAGGCTATCTGGATGAGAAAGATCTTGGTTGGTTTGTTTGGTTCTCATTTAGATCCGACAATGATTCATTGTGATAATCAGAGTTGCATTAAACTCTCGATTAGTCATGTGTTTCATGATAGATCTAAGCATATAGATATCTAGTATCATCATCTCAAAGATTGTGTGCAGCGGAAGATCATGTTGCTTCAATACATTCCTACGGAAGATCAAGATGTAGACATTCTGACAAAGGCACTCACCGGGAGAAAATTTGAATACCATAGAGACAAGATTGGGGTGAAGGATAATCCCTTTCTTGTTGAGAGAGAGTGTTGAAAAGTCAACAAGAAATGTGTATCTAATTTATTTTTCCCTTAAATAAATTAGACAATAAATATTAATCTATTATCTCGTAATTGCTTGAAAATAGTTAACTGAAATGGAAAATCAGTTAGCTATAGGAAATTCGAGTTCAAAGGTTGACTGGTGGGCCATCCAAGTCGAATTAGTTGTAACTAAGTGATTCGAAGTTGTAACAAAGTTGGATGTGTACTTATGTGAGTTATGAAGTAGTTTAACTTAGTTAAGTGAGTTAAGCTCAGTTGTACTAGTTGTAACTGAACTTACACTAGTGAGAGATTAGTGAATTAATTATTAATTAATTCACAATCAGTGGTCTCACATGCAACTGAAGATTTACCACTGTTAACTACATGCATGTCAGATCCGGTGGAGACCCAGTTGAGATAACAGGTGAAAGGGACAATTTGGCTATCAATTGTGATTTGAGCGAGTACACTCATGCAATCACACACACAGTGGATGTGCCCATGAGGAATGTGTAGCCTAGGCAAGAGGAATTCGAATTCATTTGCAAGTTTTCCATTAGCAGGTATTACACAGAGGAGGTAGGTTGTCTGGGAGCAGTAAATTGGCACATGAATGTGTAAATTTTTGCATGACAGTGTGAGAAGATTGTATATTGTACTGAGAGCTCTTGGATTAGAGTTTTGTATGAGATTGTTTCATGATCCATGATACAAACATAATATATGATAGTGGGGTTTTTAGCTTTATGCTTTCCCTGTAAAAACATATGTGTTATGTGTGATTGATCTTTCTTCTTGATATTGCAATTGACGATTGTGTTTTAAATTCCGCAAGAATTTTTGTAGAAGCGATTTTTCATTTAACAGTGGCATATAATTGTTAGATCAGGAAAATGCAGGCAATACATAATTTGTATTGAAATTTCTACACTCTGTGCTGACGTCTGCAACATGCTTGATCTTGTAGATCCATTTGGAAGTTACCACTATCTTCCCTTCTGGTCTCGGAACCACTTCCCACACATCATTCTTCGAGATGGACTGGTATTCCTCCATCATGGCATACTTCCATTCCTTCAGATGGATGTAAAAACTGTGTTTCTCAATGGGATCATTGAGAAAGAAGTGTACATTGAGCAGCCAGAAGGTTTTGAGACCTTTGACAGGGAGTCACATGTGTGCAGACTCAAGAGAGCGTTGTATGGGATGAAGCAAGCACCCCATGCTTGGCACACTCGGATAGACAGCTATTTCATCGGGCTGGGATTCACCAAAAGTGAAGCGGATGCAAACCTATACCAAATTGTGGTGGAGGGTAAGCTTTTAATCATTGTTCTTTATGTTGATGATTTAATACTGACTGGTGATGAGCAGTTGATACACTCATGCAAGGAGGACCTTGCAAAGGAGTTTGAGATGAAGGATTTGGGTCTTCTTCATTATTTCCTTGGATTGGAAATATGGTAGCGAGATGGTGAACTTTTTGTGTCTCAAGGCAAGTATGCAAGGGAGATATTGGGTAAGTTTCGCATGGAGGGATGCAAACCCATGGATACTCCTCTTCCAGGAAACTGGAGGAAAGAGGATGCTACTTCTGGAGAGGTATTGGATGCTACTATCTATCGACAGTTAGTGGGTTCGCTAATGTATCTAGTGAACACGAGACCAGACATTTTCTATGCAGTTAACCAGCTGAGTCAAGTGATGGTTAAACCTACCAAGCTCTTTTGGAAGGCGGGCAAGCATGTCCTGAGATACCTGAGGGGCACATATGAGTATGGCTTATGGTACAGACAGATGGATGAGGTGAAGTTTCATGGATTCCCGGATGCAGATTGGGCGGGTAGCCCAATAGACAGAAAGAGCACATCAGGGGAGATCTTTAGTATCGTATCTATAGTTGTTTCTTGGTACAACAGGAAGCAAAGATCTGTGGCACTCAGTTTAGCGGAAGCAGAATACATGGCACCGAGTCAAGTTGTATGTGAGGCTATCTGGATGAGAAAGATCTTGGTTGGTTTGTTTGGTTCTCATTTAGATTCGACAGTGATTCATTGTGATAATCAAAGTTGCATTAAACTCTCGATTAATCATGTGTTTCATGATAGATCTAAGCATATAGATATCTAGTATCATCATCTCAGAGATTGTGTGCAGCGGAAGATCATGTTGCTTAAATACATTCCTACAGAAGATCAGGATGTAAACATTCTGACGAAGGTGCTCACCATGAGAAAATTCGAATACCATAGAGACAAGATTGGGGTGAAGGATAATCCCTTTCTTGTTGAGAGGGAGTGTTGAAAAGTCAACAAGAAATGTGTGTCTAATTTATTTTTCCCTTAAATAAATTGGACAATAAATATTAATCTATTATCTCATAATTACTTGAAAATAGTTAACTGAAATGGAAAATCAGTTAGCTATAGGAAATTCGAGTTCAAAGGTTGGTTGGTGGGACATCCAAGTCGAATTAGTTGTAACTGAGTGATTTGAAGTTGTAACAGAGTTGGATGTGTAGTTATGTGAGTTATGAAATAGTTTAACTCAGTTAAGTGAGTTAAGCTCAGTTGTACTAGTTGTAACTGAACTTACACTAGTGAGAGATCAATGAATTAATTATTAATTAATTCACAATCAGTGGTCTCACATGCAACTAAAGATTTACCACTGTTAACTACATGCATGTCAGATCCAATGGAGACCCAGTTGAGATAACAGGTGAAAGGGACAGTTTGGCTATCAGTTGTGATTTGAGTGAGTGCACTCATGCAATCACACACACAGTGGATGTGCCCATGAGGAATGTGCAGCCTAGGCAAGAGGAATTCAAATTCATTTGTAGGTTTTCCATTAGTAGGGATTACGCAGAGGAGGCAGGTTGTCTGGGAGCAGTAAATTGGCACATGAATGTGTAAATTTTTGCATGACAGTGTGAGACAATTGTATATTGTACTGAGAGTTCTTGGATTAGAGTTTTGTATGAGATTGTTTCATGATCCATGATATAAACATAATATATGATAGTGGGGTTTTTAGCTTTATGCTTTCCCTGTAAAAACATATGTGTTATGTGTGATTGATCTTTATTCTTGATATTGCAATTGGCGATTGTGTTTTAAATTCCGCAAGAATTTTTGTAGAAGCGATTTGTATTTAAAAGTGGCATATAATTGTTAGATCAGGAAAATGCAGGCAATGCATAATTTGTATTGAAATTTCTACACTCTATGCTGACGTCTGGAACATGCTTGATCTTGTAGATCCATTTGGAAGTTACCACTGACTTCCCTTCTGGTCTCAGAACCACTTCCCACACATCATTCTTCGGGATGGACTGGTATTCCTCCATCATGGCATCCTTCCATTCCTTCTTCTCCACGGCTTCTTCAAAGGTGGAAGGTTTTGAATCAATGATTATGCTAATCAGCGCCACATAGCTAGAAAACCTGTGTGGTCTATTTCTCTTTCTAAAAGAGCCTTTGGGAGCTATGTATCCTTCATCTTCCTACAAAGTGTTTCGGAGCCAAGTTGACCTCTTCCTGGTAATTGCAGCTTCTCTAGGTGGATCTACAGGCCTCTCTGACTCTACCATCTCATTCTATTCTTCTGGAATGGGTTTCTCTGGAGTGGAGTCAACCATGATTGCATCCCTTGGAGCCTCTTGCTCCTCTCGGTCCTCATCCTTGCAAGACTCCCTTGATATTTTGAAGGCTTCATCTTCGTCAAAAATCACATCCTGTCTAATCTCAATCTATCTCTGCTCGAGAATGTATATCCTATAGGCCTTCGAAGTATCACTGTATCCAAGGAAGACTCCCTTCCTTCCTGAATACTCCAACTTCATTCTCTTTTCCTTGGGAACATAAATGTACATTGGACAACCAAATATCTTCAAGTGGTTGGCCTTTGGTTTCTTTCCAGTGAACACCTATTCAGGTATCGTGTTCCCCAATATCTTCTGAGGACTTCTATTTTGGACATACACGATTATATTGGATGCTTCTGCCCATAGGTGCATGGGTAGACTCTGTTCATGGATCATCACTTTAGTTGCTTCAACAATTGATCTTTTCTTTCTCTCTGTAACCCCATTATGTTGAGGGTTGTAGGGAGTTGTCAACTCCTTAATTCTTGCTTCTCTGCAAAAGTATTTGAACTCATCTGAGGTGTACTCACCTCCATTGTCAGATCTTAGAACCTTAATATTCTTTTCAGATAGATTCTCAACTAAATCCTTGAATTCTTGAAACTTGTTGAGGAATTTGTCTTTTTCTTTCAAGAAGTGTATCCATGTCTTCCGTGAATAGTCATCTATGAATAAGACATAGTATACAAATTTCCCTAAAGATGGCACCATCATCTATCCACATACATCGAAGTGTATATGTCCAAGATCCCTTTGGATCTACTACCATTTCTAGTAAAGCTTCCCTTGGTATCTTACCAAGTGCGCAACCTTTGCATACTCCATCAGGTTCTACCTGGATGTCTGGTAGACCTGTAACCATCTTGCTCAATACTGGTAGTGCTCTATAATTTATGTGAGCAAGTCTCTAGTGCCATAGCTCACTTGAGCTCACACTATTGTGTACAAGGGCTTGTTCTTAGTGTCCCTTCAGTTTATATAGTCCTCCCTCTCAGACACCAATCATGGTAGCTTTATCAGTTTTTGAATTCTTGGGCCATATAAATACTTAGCCATCCACAAAAGCTACCCTAAAACCTTTGTCTTCTAAATTGAAAATAGACAGAAGATTCTTCTTTAAGCCTTGTACAAATAGAACAACTTTAATGGAAATAGGTTTACCTGAATCAAGTTGCAAGGAGGCTTCTACAACTCCTTTGATTGCATGCTTGGACTTGTCTCCAAGCTCCACTTGAGGGATCAATCCTTTTCTATAGATTTGAAAGATAATTTTTGAATCTGGTCATGTGCTTGGAAGCACCGTTGTCTATAAGCCAAGTATCACTTCCTTAAGTGATAGTCCATGTGAGTGTTGAGACAAATACAAATTATTCATCCTTCGCCTTGTGATTTTCGGTATCTGTTGCATGTGCATGATGCTTCTTCTTTCCCTTTTCATGTATATGAGGACATTGAGCTGCATAATGTCCCATCTTATTGTAGTTGTAGCATTTTATCCTTAACGTATCTTTCTTGCAGTGGGGTTTCTTTGATTTATTTGGACTGACATATTCCCTTTCTTTTCTCTTCTTCATATGAGAAACAAGGGCTTGATTTTCATCATCGTTCATTTTCTATGATTTGGATTATAATATAGATTCCTCTTAGATGCAATATGACCATAACTTGTCAAATTTGGGCAATTTCCTTCTTGCGCAAATTCCTTGGACAAATGGGTCCCAAGAGGAAGGGAATCTATTGAGTGTGGTGGTAACAATTTCAGTGTCATCTATGGAGTCTCCAATTGTTGCTAATTGGTCTTTGATCTGCGAGATCCTCATGAAATAGTTGGATATTGTCTCCGACTTGTTCATTGCTATGTTTCTGAGTTGATGCCTTAGTGTAAGCTTTTGACTTGTATTATTTATTTCATAGAGTTTGGTTAGGGCATCAAACATTTCCTTTGATTTATTTAGTTCTGATACATTTGGTATCAAATGATCCTTGATAAGTCTGTCAAGATTCTCTTGGCCTTGACTTCATTCCTTTTGAACCTTGTGTTGGATTCTTCTTCTTTGGGTTCTGGAAGCACATTCTTAACATGATCCAATAGTTCATTCTATTCTAGAATGAGGAGTACCCTATGCTTCCAACATCTGAATTTATCTGCTCCATCCAATCTATATTCAACTCTCATATTGGTAGACATTTTCGCTGGAAAAAACCCTAGGACTGAGAAATTTCCAATTTCTGACTTTCATCAAAACCAGAAACAGAGTGTTGCAGTGGGTGTGCTAGGGTAGGGTGAACTGATTTGTCATGGTTTTAGTCCCAATGTCTTGGAACTAGTGCTCAACGAGCTTGACAAAGAAAATATTGCAGCTGCAGTTTTTAAGATCTTCCTCCCAACTGTTAAATTGTCTTGAATGCAACCAACTCTGAAACCATGTTAGATTTTCTTTACTTGTAGAGAAATAGTTTTACCAGTGTTATTTTATTCATTTAGCATTAACATTTATATCATAGACTAAACAATAATAAATAAAATAAACAATGGACAAGAGTACACAAGAGATTTATCCTAGGAAAACCCCAAATGGGGGGGAAACCCAACAACCTTTCTTAGATATATTTCATCCACAATAGTCCAACCATACACCAACTCTCAAGAGAAACAAACAAGAAATAAACCCTAGCACTAGGATAGCATACAAGCTAGTGCTCCCAGCTACAACAGTAGCGCCATACAACTAGAACGCACCTCCTTATAGAGATAGCACACAAGAGAAAGCCACCACAAAGAATAACCAAGAACCTCAGATACCACTGCACTACGTCTTCTTCTCCTCCTCCTTAGACTCGTGGCTTCTTCTTCATGAGAGAGTGAGTGTGAGTGTGGCCAAATGAGCTAGACGTATCCCTTATTTATAGTCTTCAAGTCACCTAGTTGGGTCGACTTCTTCTCTGGGGATCTTATTTTCACTTTATTATTTTCCTTGTGGGTCGACTTGTCTTCTGGGGTATTCTTTCATTGTTCAATGGTCTTCCTAGACTTCCATAATATTCTTCTCTTCTAAGAAAGGTTGTCTAGAGGAAATTTCCTCTCACATCTACCAAAATATTAACAGGTGAAAGGACTATATAAGCCTCCATAAGACAACAATTGATCAGGTAACATCAAATATGATGATGACAACCATGCATGTATGGAGTTAATATGCTTATGTTGCATAAATACCAAAGGGAATTTATGTAATAATTCCTTCAGTTGGGTTTTGATAACACAGATTGATATGTTTGTGTGACTTGAATGCATTTATATGAATGATATTCCATTCGGTGTGGTAAAGTAGGATGCCTTAGACATATAAATTTTTTATAATATTTCAACTGCATTCATATGAGATAAAATGCTCTGTCATGTGTACCTGTTATGAACTAATAACCAAGGGAATTCAAGGCTTATGATCATGTTGTGAGATTAAAATGCCATGTGAAATAGTTATGTGTGAGTCCATATCGATGTTGGGTATGGAAAGGATATAGTGTTGCACATATGTCCAATGGTCTCCCTACTTGTGTTGATGTCCTAAGCTATAACATTTTTTCCAACACCGAGAACACCTTTAGAGGAAAAGGGTTTCCTAAGGGTCTATACAAAAAATAAAGGAGATGTCTTCTAGTACCCCTAAGGGATTGTTTAATAGAGAAAGGGCATATTCCTAGTGTTGTGTTAGGCTAAAGAAGAAGTTGTCCAAATGGTCGAACAAGTATTGGGGAGGTGGTTGAATGATGTGTTGAAGCATTGGCTAGACTTTCCAACTCATCATGGTGAAATATATGACATAGGAATATGGTATTTTTGAATGAATGCAAGGATGCATTGAGTAGATGCGCATAAATGAATTATATAAGTGTGCAAGTTATGGTTATGCACACATACATGTTGACATATATGTTTGAATGCATTGTGTGAATACATGCTTGTATTATCTTTCATTGCAATTAATACAATCATAGTTGAAATAATGGAATTATTGATAAATTCATGAGTTTTGAGATCATTTCAACAGTTGTTGTGATGTTGCAATGAAAGAATGGTATGCCAAAGTAGTCATATTTGGATGGAATATATGAAAGATTTGTCAGGAGAACAAAGTTATGGAAAATGATGAATGCTGAAAGATGAGAAACCTGGAAAGAAGACCATTGTGATGACATTGGAACCCTATGATTGCTACAAGTTATCAATTGACCAGAGACTACTAGTGGATGTCTGATAGTAAGTTGGTGTTCTTCTTGCATGTGAAAACCTTGCCAAGATGGATCACTCGAGGGACTATTTGGCAGAGAAGGGGATGCTTGAGCCTGAAAGGGCGAGTGCGGAAAGAAAGACGAAGCTTAAATGAATCTACAGTGAGAGATTCATGTGACATGATGGTTGAAATCAAGGAGGGTGTGTTAGGAAGGACTACGAGTTGTGTTACTCCTTATTTTGACATAGGGCTAATCCTAGTGAATTTCTTCACTACCCTAGTGATTTTCATCACTAAGAGCCTTAGATATTTGGGGAACTTATTTGACTTCATGGATTATGATGAGCTAGAGGGTTTGATGACATGTTGATGGATCATATGATATGGCTTTTCTTGAGAAATTGGCTTCTTCTTGGTTTTGAGTGTCTTCACAGTTCCCAAGGTAGTTCACATTTCCCAAAGCATATTCACATATCTCAAGGTAGTTCATGGTTCCCAAGGTATTTTGAGCTACTTTACATGTACCAGGAATTCTCATGCCATGCCACATCCTAAATTTTGGATCTCTCACCTTGTTTGCATGTTTTGAGGCACATGTCACCTAATTTGAGGGAATGTCCACCTTTGGAGGATGCATTACTTAACCATTGAGACTCATATTTGGCATGTGTGGAACTTCTTGGACTTCCCTTGACTTCATCATATGGTTAGCATGATTTGAGGAGGAGGTTAAACATTAGAGACTTCACATATGAACATTGAAGCTAATGTTAAGGGGGTTGTCCCTTCGTTTCATGGAGATGGTTAAGTGTTGCTCACACTCCACATGTTGAGGCCTTGTATCATGGATCCACTTTCTTGATTTGAGGATGATCTCTACTTTGGAGGTACTTTTCACTTTTTATCATGCTCATTGATGGGGCATCTCACCTTAGAGAAAGATCTAGGAAGTTCCAAACCCTAGATCTAGGGTTTCATTGCATATTTTGAGGGAGACCTCACTTCAGGAAAAATTATCTTTTGACATGTGCCCATAATTATACCCAATCAATGCCATTAGACACAAAATGACTGGAGGATTTCCAAAATGTCACCATAATAGAAAATCAGGAAAAAATTGACATAGTTATGGTTCCTTTAAAATATGCCATGGAAATTTTTTTGCCACGATTTTAACCACTAGTGGAGGAATGCCCCACATCTTTTGCTTGACAGCTTTGTTTATTAGGGAGTTCATTGTTGATATGTTCCCATGGTGAATAACGCTCTAGCTCTTGAGGCCACAAGGTCTTTGTTTTTATGCAACTATTGGGGACCATCCACCCTTGGAGAGCTACACATCCACCTTGGAAGAGATCTAACAGGCTTTCATTTCCTACTTTGAGGAGTTGGTCATGGATCTATCCACTTGGAGGCCTTTGGAGGCTAGATGTTGCACCTTTGTCTCATCTTCTTCCCTTTTTGATGGAGGCATCCCACTCTCTTAGGTCTGTTTCACTTGGATTATTGTACATGTGGCTTGACCACCCCATTTTTTTTAATGTATTTTGACTAGATAGTTGGAGGAAAATCATATTTTATCCCTCCCTAGGCTAGATCTAAGGATCTCACATGAGATATTGTTAGTTTATTGTAAAATAAGATGAACAACACTCTATATAAAGAGGTTCCCTTCCTCATGATCACTCATGGTTGGATTTTTGGAGCTTTCACTCCTTGGAGCGTAATTGACACATCTTTCTTGGAGCATATGGTTGTGTAAAGGGATCAAGTCTTCTACAAGCCTTCACGATCAATCCATTTGAGAGGTAAGTTTACCACTTGGAAGGAAGATGTTCTCGGGCTTTTCCTTCCTTCTTCCTTTGTTGGTTTGGTGATTATTTGGTGCAATACTTTGTTATTCCTTATGGATCCCTAGGAAAAGTATCAAGTAAATTTGTCAAGCCATAGTTGTTCTTGTTGGTGAAGGTTTTTCAAATAAATTTCCCTTGTTGTATACCTTGATGTCCATTATTAATCTTGACTGGGTGAAGAATTATTCTTCCTTTTGGTTCTAATCCATAAGCCCTAATCCTTGAATGGAATAAGCCAATTCTTAAGAGGGTTTTTTCTTGACCTCGTAGGCCATTTGATTCACCTTGACTCCATTTCCCTTGTGGGATTTGGCAATGATCTCTACTTCCTTCTATCACCTATTATAAAACCTTAAAAAACCCAAAAGTATTTTTACTAACGCTACTCTCAATGTCACCTTGTGCCTCATTGCTTGGTCTTAGTAATCCTACTAGGGATACCCCCCTTGAGCTAGACGAGAGTCGATCTAAAGCAAAGAGGATAGGTTAATGAGGTGATAGTGGTGACCGTCCTAACAATTGCCCCTTGAGTTGTACCATGTCAATTAGGGATTTTATCATAAGTACAATTTGAGCGATAACAAGTTGAAATCTTGCATATGGCAACCTTGTGAACAAAAGAATATACCTACAAATAAGTATTTGGTTAAAATTTCATACTTATTTTGTGTTATGAATATACTTTCTTATATTGTGGGTTGAAAATCCCTGTGGAGAGAACAATTGTTGCATGACTCTAACAATGTTTCTCTTGATAATTTATATAGGTACATGTTGATATTCTAAGACCAAAGCCAATGCAAATGCATTGTGTACAAGATAGCCAACAACCATGCAAATTTGCAAAGAAGTAGATGGCATTGCAAATACAACTGAAGAATGAAGGAGAAACATGAGAGCCGGAGATACTATGCGAGAGGGATATCCACATTTATTTTGATTTTTTTTTTATGTAAAAGTTGTTGTTATTGTATATAATAATGATGTGCACTAAGGATGATGCAAAATCTAGGGGGAGGAGAATGTAATACCTTACTTTGGACCCCAATTCAATATTTTGTATGTATATGATGAATGACTAAAAGCTAAATGATGTGATATTTAAGATTGTACATTGAATGATAATAAAATATGCATCACTAGCTACAAAAGATGACAAAAGAATGGCGGGCTATGATTCCATGAGAGGGGAAATTCAAGGGGGCTTAAGTAGGCTAAGGGAAAGGACTTAGAAAGTAACTTAACCCAAAGTCCTTGCAACCTTTAATATGTCCCTTGATTATTAATTAATCATTGTTTTAATTAAGCCTTGAGGGTTAGTGCATGAAGGAGGTATATGGGTCTTTGTAAGGACACATGGCCCCTTCGTGCCATGCAAATTTAAGTTATATGTTTTTTCCATGCAAGCAAACTATCATTCAGTGTGAAGGTTTGGAGGAAAAGAGTTAAAATGTTTAGGGGTGTTGTTTGAATTAACAAAATTCAAACTATAAAGAATTTGAATTACCTTGCAAACTATCATTTGTTGGGGGAAATCAAGAGAGTTATCCTTGAGTGAATTATTGTGAGCATACTATAATCGAACTATGGAAAACTATAGCCATGAATTATGAGAGAATCATGATTTACAAAATGATAATGGTTTTCATTAAGGAAATCCACTACAACTAATAATTCTTTGGAATCCCGGTAGTGAGATTTCCTAGCTAGCCCGTGCTTGAGCCCTGAAGGAAAGTGGGATAACCCAAGGCACTACTAAGTAGAAAGGGGGATCCCATTCCTCGGGTTGTGCAGGTTGATGGGTGTTATCACACAATCTTGCACCTTAATGTAAAGCCTTCACAAAGTACAAAATGAGTGGAACATTAGAAGTGTTAGCAGTGTCACCTAGGAAACATCTTCCCTTGTTTTAGTGAAGGATGGATCCAACACAAGGGAGGCTTCCCTAGTAGCCTCTAAGGTTCCTAAGGAAAGTCAAAATCAAGTCAAAGGTCTCCTATGTAGCTACCCAATTTACCACCAACTAATTATATCAAGCAAGTTATTGATTAGGTGGTTACTCAAAGTAAATTCTAGATTTGGGTTTAATGTGTTTTAAGGTTGGTTTAGGGGGTTTATCAAGTTATTATTCAATGCAAAATGATCCCCAAATATCACAAATCAGAAAATTACTTGTGGCTGTTATAAAACTTGTATAAAATATAAAAATTATAGCAATGAACAAGTTATAATAGTAGTCAACTCTAGCCCTTTAAACAAGCAAAAAACTAGGGCTAAATAATGGATAGATCTAGGGTTTGTACAACTTTTGAAATCTGAAAATTTAAAGACATATAATAACCAATAAAGACCGGATGTTTAGTCCTAATTTTATAGGAACATGAAGTAACAAGGATAATTCATGCAATAAAATGATTTTTATGGGCAAACATATGCACACAAATCAAGACATTTAGGATTTATGATGGTTTGAAATTAATACAAGCTATTAGAAAACCCTAAATGTACCCTAAAACATAAACAAAATTTGAATTTTTGAATTTATGATTGACTAGATGGGAGAAGACCAGTGCCTACTATTTTTTTTGGCATATGGGGTCAACTAAGGACTTCCTTTAAAGGATGTAAGTAGATCTAGGGTGATATCTAGGGTTGTCCACTACAACCCCTAGAAGATGCACCTAGTGCCTTACAAACTTCGAGATAGTGCAAGGGAAGATACTCTACTAGTAATCTTCCAAGAGTTATGAAGAAGGGACTTGTTTAAGAAAGACACAAAGAGGGTGCATCACCACCACTGGAGAAGTACAACTACATTTAAAATCATCCACCAACAACATCCAATAGATCAAGTGAGACCACTTACTCAAGAAATTGATTCATCTTCAAAACCCTAGCCAAAAGCATCCATGAAATTTGAAAAAAAATCCACAAGACATCATCCTAAAGAAGTCGCTCTGGTTATCCATCTATAGCAAATGTAGAAGAGAAGAGGTAGACAAGTAATTTTCTCCACAAGTTCTAGCAATGAATCACAAATTAGAAGTGTTTCTCTATTTATATGAGAGATCTAGAACCCTTTTGATTAAAATAACATTTTTTTCCTTGCTTAAACCCTAAGAAAATATAAAAATTCCTTTATCTCTTTACAAGCCCTAGAGATAAGGTCATAATACATAAAATGTCCATGATACAAGAGTGGATGAGTCAAAACACTCCCAAAGATTCTTCCAAGATGAAGTAAAATGCTCAAAAGGTAAGATGTCCTCCATAAATGCATGCTCAAAGTCACACATGTGGCATGTGTGGTCTCCAAGAGTAGATGGCTCACTCAAATGATGTGAAAAGTCATTGTAGGGGCTCCCAAGTGAAACATTCCCTCCAAAGGGTGCAAAGTTCCATCCTCCAAGTGCCAAAACATCTCCAAAAGGTGCAACGTCCCCTAAAAAAGGTGCCACGTCCTCCCAAAAGGTGCTAAGTCTTTTGTACAAGATGTGACATTCTCAAAGAATCCCAACGACCTCCATAATAAGTGGAACAACCTCCCTCAAGCATGTAGGTGGCCTCCTCAACGTCCTCTAAAGGACCAAGGCTCATATCAATGTCATATCTGTTACCACATATAATGCATAGGATTGCACGTGGTTCTTGATCGCATGAGTCTGATTTTGGCAGGTTGATATCTTGATCCTAGCCTTTAAAAGGTTGGGATGTTGGTACTGTGGGGATGAGAAGTGGCTTATGGGTGGTACCTTGTTTTCTCTTCATGATAGCATATCTTAGTTACTGGAGTTTTGGAGTTAGGAGTTGGTGGTTTCACTTGATTCCTTGGTTGACAAGTGTGTGATGCTTTTTGGTGCTATGATATATCATTGATAGATGATTATGTTGATCATGATTAGCATAACCCATCACTAATACATGCCCCTTTTATTATAACTTTGAATTTTTTTAATAGAAATATCTATTTATATTGCCATGTTACATACTTTATAAAGTGTCCCTTCCTTGCTTGCTTTTATATATATATATATATATATATATATATATATAATTTTGTATTATTTTAGGAAAGGAGGTTTAAGTTTAATATACATATGCCCACCCCATGTTATCATGACCAAAGTAATGAGAAGACATGGAGCCGTCCCCTCATACATGTACCCATGTGCTTTAAAGGGCACATATGTGGAGGTGGAAAATCACTTTTTATTGTGAGCTTTTGTCTCATTTTAAACTTTAAGGAACCGCTTCCTACCATTGCTATAGCCATGTCGACTTAAAAAACATGTGAAGAGGGCCGTTTGCACAATATATGAAAGTACAGTGAACCGAGTTTTTCATAGAGCATATCTCATTTGCAAATGTAGCCAATAATCAATAATTATGCCGAAAGGCGTACATCTATTGACAATGGGCAGATTTAATAGGAGTTTAGTGCTTAATAAGTTTTCTATGGACAGGGTTAAATATGGCTGGAATATTCTTAGTAGTCACACAAAATAAATGGCTGTGATTTCAATCATTAACTTCTTAGCTATTATAAAGATATCAATTTATGTGTTTACTTTTTTACATTTACCTAATCATATTTAAAAATTACTCTGATAGCTAACTGATTGCCAGTAAGTGATTAACAGAAATTAAAATATTAACACCAGATAAATGAAACCCAACAATTTATTTGTTAATAGAAAATAAAATTTAATATATTCTTTTAAAGATTCATTTCATCTTCTCAGCCTTTCCACATTCACCAGCAGCGATTTTACTGCTGTGCTAATCTAAAGATATATTGTAATATTATATAAAAGGTGCTCTCTCATGTTAGAAATTTCAAAATGTTATGTTCAAAGGGTGGCCGTCACACATAAATCCACGGGTTCTCTCTATGCGATTTTATCCAAGATGAAGGATATGGAATCGATGGCATATCCTTGCATCAAGCCGCTCACACATTGTTTTGGACATGAACCGGGGCCGCCTCAACCAATCAGCGGCATGTTCATAAGACTGCAACAGGGCAATTCTGTGGAGCCGTCTTGCTGCCAAATCAAGTCGAATGTACGTTTGGACGGAGCCTTCATTTTAGTGGATCCCTTATTCGACTTATGAAATGAGTCATTTCCAACTGTACTTGGTTATACAGTCGTGCGCCTTCATTCATCATGGAATGAGTGCATAGATTTTTTTCCAGCTGACCGAGGTAGTGTGAACATTGAGCCGCGAAGATCCGAGATGGTGCAAATGCATGGGGCTGCTACCAGATCAGCCACGAGTTGGAACATGGGGACGCACATTGCTTCATAAGGGTTGTGGGCTCTCTTTCCTGGTTATTTTCCAGCTTAGCATTATACTGAGCAGCAGTGGGGTCATCTTTTGCCATGAACAGGGGTGCCGTACTCAGCCATTTCTTTTATTATGGTGCGATTTGCAAGCTGCCTTTAATATTGTATGTATCAAAGTCACTTAACCACATCGGGGAGCTCTATACTTCAAGCACTTTCCGACACTTTCTATAATAAAGGAATTATTATCTTTTTTTTTTTTTATTATTATTAATTTGTATGAGGTGAGCTAGAAACTCTACTTAAAGAGCAGGTCCCTCACTTCTCACTTCTTAAGCATGGTGGGATTTGGGAGGACTTCCTCCTTTGGAACTTAATGCAATATTTTGGATGTGTTTGGAGGCGCTACACAGTTGTCTCGTGGGTGATGTTGTTTTTCATACTTTTATTACTGTTTATGTGTTGTTGGGATTGCTTTCGACATATGCTTAAGGAGTAAGAACGTGGTATATTCTCATTTTCACTTGAGGTTATCATTGGAATTTTGTTTATGAATGTATTTTTTTCTCTATGTATGGATGAATGCACATTAACATGATTCCTTATAGTTGCAATCTCCTTATGTGTTGGATGTTGTCTATATATGTAACTTTCCTAGCCACATCTTTGCAATTTAGGGCAACAAGGAAGGAGTTGATACAATTTGTATTTTTCAACCATATTGTCCTCTTTCCACTTTTATGACAGCCTCCCATTTGACGCCTTGTTTGACTCCATCGCCCATTGATAAGACACTAGTTTCCATTCCATTGCTGGAATTTACTCTCTAAATCACCTTTTGCACTCCATTGACTTACACTTCTAGCAATCCCTTTTAGGCTAGCCTCCCTTGAACCGGAGGAGAGCCAGCCTAAAGAGTAGAGAGGAGTTGGTGAGGTGATAGTGGCCAACACTCTAGTTACCCAAATCTATCATCCAGTTGCTTGGGACTTTTACACTTTCATAATGAAAGATTTTGCAGTAACAATATCCATGCAAAGTACATAGTCCAAAGAGGGGCACAAGTGACCCAATGTAGGCATCAATCCTGTGTATGTACACAAGTCCAATGCAACATAAAAAGTGAGTCGTGTCAAATGTAAATGCCATTAGGTAGATCACATTAAGCATCATCTTCAAACTTCACAATAACTCATAGAATCCATACAATTTGCTGTATGAGAGGGTCATCATTAGACCTTATTACATGTGCTAGTACCTGAGAAGAGAAGTATTTCCCATGAAACCCATCAAGAAGCATGTGCAATGATAGATGGTATGGTTTGGGGGTTAACTTCATGAGTGTTATCGCATAGTCATGTGAGGTTATGTAAGATATTCATCCACATGAACGCCTTTGTAACAAGGGAGCGCTTATACATTGAGTTTCCCTTTCATCGACATTGTGTCTTTCCAAACCCCTTTTTTCCTTTTTCTTTATTCATTTAACTTTTTCTAGCTTTTGGCTTTTTCTTTACTTCATTTAGTCCTTTTTAGATAGGCATTCATTGCATAGAACTTGGGGTGATGGCCTCATAGCGAGGGGGCATTGCTCATGCTTTATTTCCTTTGATTATTTGTCATTTTTTTTTTCATTTTGCTTTGCATTTTGATTTTAGCATCTTCCTCTTTTTTTTTTTTTTTATTAAGTTACATCAACCTCGAGCATTCAAGCTCCTTCTTCTCATGGGAATATGAAGCATAAACCTATATGTTAGAATTTTAGGGTAAGAAGAAAACAGAGTCTCTTTTAAAATTTCAAAGCAAAAAATTCCTTTAGATCTGATGTACAAAACAGCATGTAGAGTAGAATAGAACTCTGATCTTAAACAATAAAGCTAGATCTCTAATCAGTGAGATAAAACCCTACCTTAACAGTTATAATCCAATCCTCTAAATAGGACAGCAGAGATTTATGCAAATACTATAACAGTAAGCTCA
>ML777693.1:1012991-1032051 GCA_009831015.1 Picea engelmannii | reverse complement strand
CTTCTTCAAGGAAGGCCATGTACCATCAAGTTTCACACCAAGGTCAGAGACCAAGGATCAACCCATGCCCCTAGGCATGAGCACCCTGGACCCAGTCCAGAGGCCCTAGATATATCTAGGGTCTTTAAGTGCTTGGTTACAAATCAAGACTTCCATGCACCAGGCATGGGTACCCTGGTTACAAACCAGGGGCCCTGGTTACAAACCTAGGGTCTTCAACTGCTTGGTTACAAACCAAGACTCCCATGCACCAGGCATGGGTACCCTGGTTACAAACCAGGGGCCCTGGTTACAAACCTAGGGTCTTCATCAATAATGGTCCCCGACCACATACCCCAGGAGTGCACTGGGGGCCCTAGATCTCGTCTAGGGTCTTGGCCATCCTCCAGGAGAATGGCTCTCGCTGCTGCATGTAAATTTAACACTATATGTGTGACATATGATCACCAACCCAAAAGAAGGGGCAATGGAAATCGGGAAAGATGGAGAATGTTATGCATGGATTGAGAAATGGACATGCTTCCCCTTTCAAATCTCCCCAGTGATACAACCCTACCCGAGAGTGACAACACTTATCTAGAAGATGATGATGACCACCAAGGTGAAACAAGGCAAAATATACAAATTTAGAGCATCATGATCCATTATCCGACTCAACCAATGGTTATTATTTTCACAACAAATACATAAGACATTTAACACTTAATATGAAACAATGAAATGAGGTACCTCATGTAACATTGAGCACCATAATCATCCAATGTAAGTGAGCTAAACATAATGTGGAGAGCATCGTTGGTTAACTGTTTGTGGAGAACCATGGATGTCTATGTTATGGATCCTAGGAGAAAAAACCTCCGCTAGTTACCCCTAGATGTGAGGGGGTAACTATGGGGAAAGAGGGTTGTGGATTAAGACTGTTGTAGGAGTAAATATTCACCGTGAATCTAGGAATTGGGCTGTGAGAAGAGAGTTAGAGCTAGCCATAGGAAGAGTTCTCCCTTGTGGATTCATAGCCTCAGCTTGGCGGTGGCCTCTGTTGCAGAGAGTTTAAGTGCAACAGAGAGCCTATTGTTGGTTGGAATGTCCTTTTTCTGTAGCTAATTGGTGGACAATTTCTAGATAGATAACTGTTCATGAATGTACTTGTTCATTGTGCTGAATTATCATGGTTTATGTCATGGTTTGAGTTAATTTCTAGTCTATTCAGTTCTAATTGCCTATATTAGCCCACATTTATAATTTATGGTCTTATGGATAATCAAATGGTTACATTATGTTGCATAAATCTATACTGTCATGCTTGCATATAGTACATAGTTAATAACATAATAATGAGACATGGTAATAGAATAAAAAATAATGTGAATTTGGGTGGTTAAAAGAGTACCCCATATCCTTAAAGTGCATAGAGAGTATTTAGGTATGTTACATCATTCTTGTGAAAAATTCAAAAGAATTCATCATGATGGTTTTTAACAAATCCTACAAATTCTTGAGGCAAAAGTTGGCAATGAAAATTACTAGGGAGAAGGAACCTCCAAACTTCCTTGCCTGCAGACCTAAATAGTATAATCATGTACTCTAGTTTTTCCTTTGGGATTCTAGAATTATGTTTTAAGCATCTCGATTCTCACATGTTGAAGTTGGTCTTTCGTTCTGTACTAGACTTTACTAAAATGTCCATGTCTTAGCTCACTATCTTCCTTTAAAATGAACATGCAATCGATCATATAAGTGAAATAAAAGAAAATAATAAGCTTTGGTAGAAAGCTATCTCAAATAGTATTAAAGTCAAGTTGGTCTTTCATTTTGTATTAGACTTTACTAAAAGGTCCATATCTTAGCTCACTATCTTCCTTTAAAATGAACATGCAATAGATCATATATTATAAATGAAATAAAAGACAACAATAAGTTTTTAGAAATCTATCTCAAATAGTATTATATATATATATATATATATATATATATATATATATATATATATATATATATATATATATATACTTCTTAAGAAGGCTTACTAATGGAAATTTTTTCTACCAAAAAGAGCCATGGACTAATTTTTGGATAAAGAACACTAGTTAATAGTGCACTTTCATGAGAAGTAGTGAAGGATGAGATAGAAGATAATGAAAGACACGTGGTGGTTACTATGGAAAATCCTGAAAGCTTCTGCTATGGAACTAAACATAAACATTTTTTTAGAAGTGAAAACTAGAATCATAGAATAACGATGGTGTTGATTCTTTCTAGAGAAAAGATGAAGATTAACCTATTTGAGACAGTAATCAACTATGATTTTATGTTCCATTTAGGCGAACTTGGATTAGAGCTCTCAGCTTTTGATATTTAATTTATGACCATGTTTATTCTTGGAAGCCTTAGATCATTCTCATTCATTTTCTAGGAAGTATGCACTTCATGAATATGATAATTCTTCACGTCAACTCCTTTACATTACTTGTTTTAAAGCTTGAATTATTGTAAAGTTAGGAGCCTAGTTTTGCCTTTTCTTCATCCTTATTGAAATCCCTAGAAGACCATCATCACTTGCATCTGCACCGATACATGTACAAAAGCAACATACTCTTTATAACATAGATGCATAAAAGTTTAGATCACTAGAAACTAACCCAAGATATGCCTTGTTACTTCCTAACCATCAGTAAATCATGTTGAATACATCAGCATTAAAAATGTATACAATGTGGCAATAGTGGCACACACATTTTTGCTTGTGCTGAGCATTCGTAGACATAAAACTCTGGACATATTATTACAGCAATGGATTAATAAATCATTTAGAGTCATTGTCTATGTAATTGATTGCAGTCAATGTCATCTGACCTTTGAGCAAAGCATTAAGTTCACAGGAAAGGTTATTAATGTACATAACGACAATTACTCTATGGAATTTAACTTGTACAGGTTCCATGAGACAATTTGGCCTTAGTGAGCCTTACATAATCACGACAATTCATGAAATAGGCCAATTAATAGCAAGGCAACTATGTACATGCATATAAACCTATGACTATATAGTACAATGAACCATCAGCTCCTAGTGACACTCCTATAGTTAGCTAATTACAGATCAAAGCTATGACTGTTGAAATGAAACACAGTTTTATTTGTCGAGTTCCTCAAGTTGTATGACCTGCATTCCTTTGCTACACTTGCCTGTAAACTTTGGGGACCACATACTAAAACACCAATATCAACATTCTCCCACTCATTGGACACTTTCCCGAAAATTTCTGCATTCAAACAATGTCAAAGATTGTCAGATCTTCAGACCAATATTGATCAACATAGCAATCACGTGTTTACACGGATCTGTTACAATGCAATAGGCATTTAAATGTTTAACGATTGTTTCCCACTGTCATTCATATTATTTTATGGATATAGATAGATATTCTTTCATCTGTTAAAACTTCTCATATATTCATTTTGCCTTCTGAATAGTGGCATTTGACAATGGTATGCCTCTCTGCGAACGCAGAATTTATGATTTTCTGATTACTCAAGGCATGCGAAGTATGGGTTCTCAGCTGTGACTATATATTTAGTAGTGATGAAAATGGAATTTATGGTGAACAACTTTGTTACATATGGCTATTTTCCCAAAATATAAATCCACTTTTGGCACAGTGAAAGATAGGCAAGGTTAGAAAGTGAAGTGTCCCAAATTCCAATGCCCAGAGACTAAAACATTATGAGTTGTATAGAAAATAGCTCATAAATACATATTTATTTGCACACAAAAAATGTTGTATTTAAATACACAACAGAAAACTATTTTGAGACATGATTATGAGTTTGGATGCAATGAGTCATTTTAAAGTTTAAACACACAAGACAAGGTTCTGAAAGGCTGATGTTATGCAGTCCAAAAAAGGACAGATGAAAGATGAATTGAATTGATAGCCCATGTCAATTTAAAGTGCATATCAGAAATCAGGCTTGGAATTTTACAGTCACCCCAAACTATCTAGCTAAATTTCGACGACAGTTTCAGTTATCACAATGTCACTAATTAACAGTTTATAAAATAAATCAAATGTAAAGTGCTAAAAAATCTTTGTTTTTGAACTCTCGACACTATAGCATAAACTTATTGCTTATTAATTGCTCATTCTTTTCATGTATAATTTAAGTTAAAATGCAAAGTTATTACTTTGTTTTGTGCGGAACACTATACTAAATTGGGGATTTTACATATTGTATACAAGGATAAATTGATATTAGACAGTAGGTGGGGACAATCAAGGATAATTACACAAAATTTTCAATTCCAATTCCAATATTATTTTAATGAGTTACCACATGTTGGATGACTAGACCAAAGTGACATGAACACTATGATTGAAAAATACAGTCTGCTTGAAACCCATGTAAGGTAGTACACATATGCTGATTGTAGTAGAATATGAACATATATATATATATATAGAGAGAGAGAGAGAGAGAGAGAGAGAGAGAGAGAGAGAGAGAGAGAGGTCACAGTCTCATTTTATAATCAGTACTTGTGGTGTAAAGATATTCTCCCATGGAAAATTAAATTCGGAACTATTGACGAGGATAGGAACCTTAAATGTAGTTTGAGTCCCAATTTATGAATGACAAGAAGCATATTTCTACAACATAAACCCGATCCAAACATTGAAGAGATTCTTACAGTAGGAATCAAGTGGGAAGTGTTACACCTTAGATTCACTTCAGTGTACCCTACATTTTTCGCCAAATGTGACCCATCATATGAGCAAATTATGTGCCTCATTGTATCATGATGAGCCAAAAGTGTGGTTGTATTTGTACTCATGTATTGTATTGGACCATGCTTAGATGTTCTATGTATTGGTGGGGGGACTATGTAGTATCTCTTGACCCCTTGTGGTCAGTCATGGCCCATCCTTTTAATCCCCATTTCAAGATAGGCATTGTTCTTATGGCTTTGACCAACTGCCCTTTGATGTTGGTAACTCTTCATCATGTCGGTCATTTATGATCTAGGGAGGTATGCGAGCATCTTGGGGTGGATCTACTAGGACACATGATCTACGGGAGCTACCCATCTCTCTCACTCCTTTGTATATAATGTAAAAGTGTTTCTCTTGTTGTAAAGGTTATCACACCTATATATAACACACTTATTTTATGCCTAAGCATGGATCCCTATCTTACGTATTCATCACACTTTGGCCATCTACTATCAGAGATGATTCTGTAGATGCTCACTCAATTTCATGTTTCTCAAGGCAGTCTTACAGTTCTTGAGGAAGTACACGTATCCCAAGGCACATGTCACATCCTCCGAGGCACAAATGGACTATTTATGCATGCATAGACACCCTCTACACATGCCACATTGAAAATTCTAGAACATCCTCTCATTCATCACCTTTTTAGCATCTTTTCACTTGATTAGAGGGTCGACCCACACGTGTGGACATTATGACAGCTATGAGGTGTTTTTATTAGTTGATTTGACTTGGAGGGGCACTTTCCATGCCTTGTGGATGATCTCCGCTTGAGATGAGGGTGTGAACACACCTTGTAGGCATCTTTTGAGCATTAATGAGCACATTTATAGGAGTCGTCTACTTATTGGGGTATTTTTCACCCTTTCTAAGAGGTCGTTCCACACTATGAGGCTAGACGTTGGCTTCTTCCTTGCATAGGATGCTTCTACACCATGACTTGAGGCCTTGACTACACATTTTCAATGGAATGTTGGGCTACTTGAGCAAGTCGATTCCTCCTCTATTGGATGTCCCTCCTTCTCACGAGGATTTTTTGTACATGTGGCATGTTTTACTTGTATTTGAATTAGTCTCCTTCTATGTGTGGATGACAAGTCACTTTTTGCGATTCTCCTAGGCTAATTTTAGGGAGAAATAAAATAATAAAGAATGATAAGTATGTATAAGCCTCATCTATAAATAAAGGCTTTCTTCTCATTCCAATTTGTTGTTGTTGTTGGACATTTCAGAATACAATTAATTGAAGATCTACTGATTGGAGGTTTTGGTGTCAATTCTTGGAGCTCTCTCTTTCTTGGTTATTTTCTTAGTGCATTTAAAGTTTTGGTATGGTGATTCAAGACTTTTACTAGCTTTCAAGATCAATTCATTTGAAGGGTTTCTATCCCACTTGGAGAGGAGACGTTTTAGGGTTTGTTCCTTCCTTCTTCTCGTGTTAGCTTGGGTAAGTGCTTAATCCATTGCTTTGTTTTTCCTCTTGGTTCCTTGGCAAGGGTTTTAAGTATTTTGTTCAAGTTATAATTGATCTTGTTGGTGAAAGCTTTTTCCCTTAAGGAATCCTTTCTTGTAGGGCTTTGGTCCTCTTAGCTTATCGTGATTAGGATAGAGATTATTCTACCCTTGGGGTTCTAATATCTTACACTAATCCTTAAGATAAAAGTGGCCAATTCTTAGAGGGGTATCTTTCTTGACCCCATAAGCCCTAATTGGAGAAAAGACACTAGTGTTCTCCCAACAACCAACCAAAAAACCCTAAAATTCAAAATCTTTTATTTTTATTTGTTTAGAAGAAAATCTAATGGTGAAAGATCAAATAGATCTTTATTTAGATTTCTTTCATTGTCTAGTGTAAAGGTAATGGTTCATTTTATTTCCTAGCCAAATTTGTTATATGGTTTGTGCTTAATTGTTGATCTCTAACCCTAAGAGGTAAAAACGACCCTATAGAAAGGAGCTTCAAGGTCTTATCTAATGTTTTGTGGGCTGATTTAAGGTTCTTCTCAAATCTGAAAATTAAATTACAGCAATAAAAATCATATTTGGTGAAACCCTAAGACTAGGGTTTGGTGCTTCAAGGTGTATTATTACTCTTACTTGGCCTCTATTTCATTCCTAGATTGCTTATACAAGTTTATCTTACATATCTAGTGGTGAATTTGATCTCTAAAATGCTTATTGCTGTTTATCATCTACTTAGAAGTTAATTGGGTGAATTCCAAGTGCTAACTTGTAAAACCCCAAGGGGATTCATCGTTTATTTTACAAGTTCTTTCTTAGTTAGTGATTATACATCTTTAGAACTTGTTTCTAACCCTTGTTGGGCTGTTTTTGCATAGAATATCGTTGCCCAAGTTGAAAAATCCAGGAAGTCTTGATCTCTAATGCATAATCTCTCTCTTGGATGGTCTTTTCATGCTCTAAATCTGAAATATCTGCATTTTTTTTTATCATAAAACAGATTTAGAAGGTGAAGGAAAATCCTAAGCTTGTCTTTTCTTAGCATATAAGAAATTGGTAATCATAAGCACACATTGCACCATTGGTTAATGCTATTTGTCTTTGCCCTGTGTGCCCTAAAGTAGCTTAAAATTGGTTCTAACCTCTTGGAAGTTTCATTGGTTGAGTGATAGATATAATGGCAAATCTAAAGTTGCTATTGTTGTTCATTTTACATAACAGATTTGGCACACACATCCACTAGCTCCTAACCTTCTCTCTCAAGTGGATGTACTTGTGGTTCATGCTATTGTTCCTAGTTGTTTATCTTTAAAGCATCTAATCACTCATCAAAATTCTTGTGCATGGTCTATATATATATATATATTGTGGATTCATTAAAACAAATGATAAGCTTGTATGGTTTTAATTCACTTGAAGAAGTTTACTTATTTAAATAGGGATACCCCCTGTGGCTTCTAGGAGTTACCCTAAAGTGAATAGGAAAGTGTAATGAGGTGACTATGGTGCACTTCCCATTTTTTTGCCCCAGTTAGCACCCATGTTGGGACTTTCACAAGGGTGCTAGTTCAGGCGGTAACATTTTTGGCGCCATTGCCGAGGAATAAAGTCCATCTCCTGGTTTTTGTTGTGTTTATTTTTGTATGTGTATCTTGATGAGATTGTTGCGAATGCTAATCTTGATTGTCTCATCTGGTTACTCCACTTTAATAAAAAATAACAAAGAGATACTCTACAAGAACTGATTCCTAGGGTACTGTAGATCTTGTGCTTGAGCCTTATTATAGAAGAAGAAGATATAGGCATAAGAGGAGAGAATTAAACAATCAATTAGGACTTGAATTTGTGCAAGATATAAGGAGATTATTTTTTGATAATTCAAGTTTCCTAACTCAATCAAATGGTTGCTCCTTGGTTGACTAATTGTTATAAACCGTTTGATTTGACTAACATTGCAGGTCAGCCTCACAATTTACTTGCTTCATTGGAAAAAATGTCTGTTTTTCATGGTAATAATGTTGTATAAACCGTTTGATTTGACTAACATTGCAGGTCAGCCTCACAATTTACTTGCTTCATTGGAAAAAATGCCTGTTTTTCATGGTAATAATGTTGTATAAACCGTTTGATTTCACTAACATTGCAGGTGAGCCTTACAATTTACTTGCTTCACTGGAAAAAATGCCTGTTTTTCATGGTAATAATGTTGTTGATGCTAAAGAACATTGGAATGCATTTATGGATTATGTTAGAAGTCTTGGAATTTCTCATCTTGATGTGCGCTTTAAATGTTTTTCTTTATCATTGAAGAAAGATGCTAGAAATTGGTTTCTTGGATTGCCCAATAATAGGATAAATTCTCTTGATGCTGGTAGAAATGCTTTCTTTGATAGATGGTTCGAAAGAAAAGATAGTAGGTTTCTTTTGAATGCTTTGACTAATATGAAAAGAAATGAAAATGACATTGTCGATGAATTTAATCTTAGATTTGATAAAGTTGTTCAAGACATCCCTCAAACTCATTAGCCTACTCCAACCTCCATCTTGTTATATTACCCAAATTCTTTCCAAGGCCAATTTAGTTTCTTTCTAAATGAAGCCAAGCCTAATGATTTGATGGAAGCTACGAAGAAGACTAAGAGTTTGGATGACAATTGGACCCTATCAGGGAAGATGAATATCTTAAGCCCTCCTAGAGCTAGAGTCGATCCTAAACCCAACTTTGTTCATACTGTGGAGCTCCCTATTGATCCTTTTACCACCATCTTGGAGGGAATGAAAAGGTTAGAGACAAATTTCACGCAGACAACAAATGCATTGTAGAATAGACTAGTTCAACTTGAAAGAAATCAACAATAAAGCAAGTTTCCTCCTAGAAATAGGTATTGGGGCCCTTCTCCAAATCAAAGACCTCTTACAACTTTGGAGCCAATTAATATGCTTGACTACGATGTTCCTTACTATCGTTAAGCTTGTGATAGTTTCCATGATAAAAAGACTTGTGCTAGATATATTGAGTTGATGAAGGCGAGTTCCCAAAGTGATGACATATATGTAGACTCTTGTAACAATGTGTCTGATGGAAGAAAAAGGTTCCACTTGTTCGAAGAAAATATGCAATAGGTTAAGGACAAGTCCATAGCAGCATAGAATGCAATTGAATTGTTTGGTGCAAAGTCTTCCCTTGAGGAAATCAAATGAACGTATGCTAATAGATTTAAGGGTATAACTTATGAAAGAAGAAGAGGTAACCCTCCTCAAGGAGATCAACAAGGTCCTCTCCTAAGAAAGATAATCAACCTATAGGACCAAGTGTGGAGATACCTCAAAGTAATCCTTCAAAGGATAATCCTTTTAATCTAAAGTTGGATGTAACCAGTTGGATGGGTAATGCTAAGGTGGCTATTCCTATTGTTGAGTTGGTAAAGATTCCTTCTGTAAGAGAACAAATTAAGGATGTTTTGGGGCTTGAGGTAATGAGTCAATCAACTCAAGTTGTAGATGAGAGCGAAGATGCCCCTATTATTCTCCAAACAATGAATCAAGAAGGAAGAACCTAAGTCATGAACCTTTTTTCATATCCTTAGTGGTTGGTCACTTATTATTGCATAATTGTATGTTGGATTTTGGAGCCTCCACCAATGTAATGTCTCTTAGTGTGATGAATTAGTTGGGATTGACAACCACAAGACTATATAGAAACATATGTGCAATGGATTCCAAAGAAGTGAAAGTCTGTGGTTTGATCAAGGATCTTCATGTGAGTTTGGCAGTTTATGAGAATATTTCTCTGACTATGGGTGTGGTGGTTATCAATGTTCTAAATGTGTGGGGAATGCTTTTGTCTCATAAGTGGGTTGCTGACCTTGGATGTAGCATTCAAATGGACCTATCTTATGCGACAATCCCCACTTGTGAGAATACCTATGTGACTTTGCACCGTGAACAAATGAGAAAGTGTCATGTGGAAGACCCATTAGATCCTATGAATGAATTAGTTTACTATGAGGAATACTTAGGATGTTATATTGTACTTGCAATCGAGATAGCTCCCTGAGAATATGTCAACATTGCTTGGAAAATGAGTTTTGATGGAGCTAAGTCTAGAACATGGGTCGATGCAAGAATTGTGTTCACATCCCCTCAGGGTGACTCCTATGCTATGCCTTCCCCTTAGGTTTGAAGCATCAAACAATGTGGATGAATATCAAGAACTTTTGCTTGGATTGAATATGGCTAAGGATATGGGAATTAAGATTCTAAAAATCCAAGGTGACTCTGATTCAGTAATCCTACAAGTTAAGAATCAATTTGCATGCAAGAATGATAGATTGAAAAGGTATATAAATGTTGTGTGGGATTCCATGGAATGGTTTGATGCATTGTCTTTAGAAGTGGAACATAGAATGTTTAATGAGAAAGATGATGCTTTGGCTATAGCCACTTCAACTCTGCAACCGTGTAAAGTTTTATTGGAAGGAGAGAAGCTAGAGATCTTGTTTAGACTATCTCTACCCGATAATATTGAGAACTGGCAGGGTTTTGACAATGATGCCCAAATCATAAGATTTATGAACAACCTGCAATAGTTTGTTGAAAACAAGATTGATTGGAGAGAAGAAGGAACAACATATCAAGAGGAGTTGAAGTAAAATAAGATTCTCGTTGGTTTCGTTCCTTTGGAGAGAGCATTTGACAGACATGACATGTACTAGGAAAAGAAAGAGATGGTTAAACCAGATGAGTACATGGAAGTTAATATTGGTTCCCCATAAAGTCCTAAGATCATGAAAATTGGTAGAGGAACTTCAAGTGAAGAAAGAAGGGAAATTGAGAATTTGATCAGAGAATATGGAGATGTCTTCGCTTGGTCTTATGATGACTTGAAAGCTTATAAGGAAGAGATCATCCAACATACTATATCGTTAAAGGAAGGAGCCAAACCTTTTCGACAAAAGTTGAGATAAATCAACCCAAAGTTGGCTCCCCATGCAAAAGGAATTACAAAAGTTGCTCAAAGCTAAGATAATCACTCCGACAAGGCATTCAACTTGGTTCTCCAACATTGTGGTGGTAAGGAGGACGATAAGTGAGATAAGATTATGTGTTGATTTCAGGAATCTGAACGTGTTATCAGAGAAGGATAATTATCCACTGCCTAACATGGAACATTTATTGCAAAGAATTACATGATCGACAATGTTATCCTTATTAGATGGATTTTCAAGATATAACCAAGTGTGGGTGAATGAAGATGATAGACATAAGATTGATTTTACCACACCTTGGAGCACTTTTGAATATTTAAGGATGCCTTTTGGCTTACTCAACACAGGTGCCACATTTCAGAGAGCCATGGATTATGCATTCAAAGATCTTATCGGAAAAATAATCGAGATTTATTAGGATGATCTCACTATGTTTTCAAAAGAAAGACACTCTCATATTGGACACCTTAGACATATAATTGAGAGGTGTCGTAAGTACGGAATATCATTGAACCCTAAGAAGTTGATATTTGGGGTTCTTGAAGGAAAGCTCCTTGGTCACATTATTTCAAAGGATGGGGTAAAGGTCAACCCCAAAAGGATTAAATGTATCAAAGAAATCCCTTGACCCTAAAGCAAGAAATCTTTGCAATCATTTTTTGGGAGATCAATTTTCTCCGAAGATTCATCCCAAATTTTGCCGAAATAACAAAGTTTTTAACCAAGTTGCTTAAGAAGGCTATCGATTTAAAATAGGATGAAGATGGAAAGTCAGATATTGAATTTATCAAGGAGGCCATTGTGAAATCCCATGTGTTATCAAGTATAGATTATTTGAAGGATTTCTAATTTTTCTCTTTTGCCTTCAAGGATACCATAGCAGGTGTGTTGCTTCAAAAGAATGATCAAGGTGAAGAGCAACCTATATCCTTTATGAGTAAAGTTCTCAGAGACAACGAATTGAAGTATTCCACCATGGAGAAGCAAGCCTATGCTCTTGTTAAGTTGTTAAAGCATTTCAATACCTATGTGAGTTATTTAAAGATAAATTGCCTATGTTCCCCACTCCGCAGTGAAATATATTTTGGCTCAAAAGGATTGTTTGGAAACTAGAGGCAAGTGGGTGTCTAAGATTCAAGAATATGACTTGGAAATTAAACCCACAAAGTTTATCAAGGGCTAGGGATTAGCCTAGATGATGGCAGAAGGAAACAAAGTTGCCCTTGGAATGAAAGAAGGAACATCCCCTATGATATCAACTGTATGAGAAGAATTGGAACATCATGACTGGTATTTGGACATCATTTACTACCTTAAGAATCTCACAAGTCTAAATCATCTAACATATCATAGGCAAAGAGCGTTGAGATTAAAGGCCTCCAAATTTTGTTTCATCAACCAAGGCCTTGGATGGAGAAATGCAGATGGATTGACTCTTAGATGTGTAGATCCCAAAGAGTCTAAGAAGTTGATGGATGAATTTCATAAGGGGCTATGTGGTGGACATCACACAACAAGAATCAAAACCCACAAGATTCTAAGAGATGGTTATTATTGGTTGACTATATTTTCAAATGTCCTCAAGTTCGTAAGATTGTGTCAGCCTTGTTATCTCTTCACAGGAAAGCAGAAGCTAGCTGCTCTCCCTTTGGAGCCAATTATATTGGAAGTGCCCTTCCAACAATAAGGTCTTGAATTTATAGGAGAGTTTAAGGATAATTCAAACAATGGATATAGATAGATTCTCATGGCCACAGATTACTTCACAAAGTGGGTTGAAGCCATACCAACCAAGAGGGCCACAGATAAGGTTGTCATGGGAATTTTAGAAAAAAGGATCATCACTCGTCTCAGAGTGCCAACAAAGATTATTGCCGATAATGCCAAGGATTTTGCTTCTTCAAAGTTGTCAACCTTTTTTTTCTATTACGACATTGTTCTATCCCATTCTTCCAACTATTACCCTCAAGGAAATGGTCTTGCTGAGTCAAGTAATAAGAATTTGATGACCATTATTAAGAAGACTGTGGGGGACAACAAGAAAAGGTGGGATAACAAATTAAAGTATGCTCTATGGGCTAATAGATTAACTAAGAAAGACTCCACTGAAAAGAGCCCATTTGAGTTAGTTTACAGGATGGAAGTAACGTTGCCATTTCACCTGAAGATCCTGGTTTACAAGATAATGCAACAGTTCTCCTTTGATCAAGATGTAGTGCAAAACATAATCAACCAGTTGATCGAGCTTGACGAGAATTGAAGACACGACTTTGATCATCTAGAAAAGAGTTAGGAAAAGATGAAGAAAAAATTCGACAAGAAGGCTCACTCAAGAAGTTTTCAGAAAGATGATCTTGTTCTCGTGTGGAACAAAAGAAATCAAAAGGCAAGTAAACATGGTAAGTTTGAAAGTCTTTGGTTGGGTCCTTACAAAATTGAAAATTTTGCAGGTAATAATTCTTTTTATCTTATTCATCTGGATGGTGAGCGACTGCCTTTTCCTGTGAATGGGAAAATTTTGAAGATGTTCTATGAAGATAATATCTTATGCCATGGGGCATCCTTGTACAATAGTAAGTTTCTTAGCGTTTGTTACTTGTGTGTTTCATTTTTATTGATTTCTGCATTTTTTGTTTTGTTTTAGAATAAAAGTAAGATGTTTCTTACATGCACATATATTTCGCTGAGATGTGGTATTACTAACATGTTCTTGGACATATTTCATTTACACATGAATTTATTTCTCTCTTAGGGAAGGGGAAAAGGAACTTGTGTCTTCACCCTCCCCTGTATTTGACATCCATTCGCTGAGAATGTTTCAGGTCTACAAGTTTCATAGATTCTGGAGTTCTCATGCACTCTTGAGATGAGCACATGTCCCTGAGTTAGAGCCAATTGTTACACCTCAGATTCACTTCAGTGTACCCTACATTTTTTCGCCAGATGTGACCCATCATATGAGTAGATTATGTGACTCATTATATCATGATGAGACAAAATTGTGGTTGTATTTGTACTCATGTATTGTATTGGACCATGCTTAGATGTTCCATGTATTGGTGGGGGGACTATGTAGGATCTCCAAACCCCTTGTGGTCAAGATAGGCATTGCTCTTATGGCTCCGTCCCGACTACCCCTTGATGTTGGTAACTCTTCATCATGTTAGTCATTTATGATATTGGGGTGGATCTACTAGGACACATGATCTAGGGGAGCTACCAGGCTCTCTCACTCCTTTGTATATGATGTAAACGTGTTGTTCTTGTTGTAAAGGTTGTCACACCTATGTATGGCAAATTTAATTTATGCCTAAGCATGGATCCCTATCTTATGTATTCATCACACTTTGGCCACCTATTATCAGAGATGATTCTGTAGGTGCTCACTCAGTTTCATGTTTCCTGAGGGAGGCTCATAGTTCTCGAGACAATACATGTATCCCAAGGCACAGGTCACAGCCTCCAAGGCACAAATGGGGCTATTTATGCATGCATGGACACCCTCTACACATGCCATGTTGAAATTTCCAGAATGCCTTCTCATTTCATCACTTTTGAAGATCTTCTCACTTGATTAGAGGACCAACCCACACATGTGGACAATATGACAACTGTGGGGTGTTTTTAGGAGTTGATTGGCTTGGAGGGGCACTTTCCATGCCTTGTGGAGGATCTTCACTTGAGATGAGGACATGGTCACACCTTGGAGGCATCTTTTGAGCATTCATGAGCACATTTACACTTCTTGGGGTATTTTTCACCCTTTCTAGGAGGTTGTTCCACGCTATGAGGCTAGACGTTGAAATATCTCAAATCCCTCGGATCTGGATATTTACTACTACGCTGGTGATATGGCTGCAGATCTGATACTCTGGGGGTTTCTGGATGCGTTTTAAAAGGCTTTTGACTACGGTTTTGTGGTGCTTATATGTTTATATCATGCATGCAATTGTTTTGGAACCAGGAACAACTCGATATCTTGAATTAATTGAAATAACATGAATTACATCATAGCATGCGAAAACTAAAGAGAATAACCTCAGCTAGATCATACAGAGATGATCTTAGCTGGAATACAATGCAAAACGGAAAAGAAAATACCCATATCAAAGAGGAATGATTGGATCAATGATCGACAATTTGGATCCACTGCATGCATGGGTGGATCTGTTGCATGCAACCAAAAATACCCACGACAACTACTGTTGGAGATTTGAAAACTTGCCCTGGTGTCTATACTCGTCTGATTGTCTTGAAAATTGTCCTAGATGGATCACCCCATCCTCTAGCACACTTCCCCTTCTTGCTAGATGGAATATTGGGTCTCTGTTGAATTGTCGGAACCCCAGATGGACTCCCTCAAACTCTGTGCACTTCCTCAGCTGGATGGCATGATTTTGGAGATTTACCCGATGGAATGCTATGATAACTATCCCAATGGAAGTGCCTTGGCCTCCTCTCCAATGGGTCGGAAGGATTTGAGATTCTCTGTCCTGGTTGGTCCTAGCAACCCCTTTATGTTGAATCTCTGCCTCAAACCCTCACACTGTCACTGGATAAGTGCGCACTTGCTTGCGCTGTCTCTACTTGTTGTTGTATATTGAAGATGAAGATCAATGAAGAACTTGGATGGTACTTCCTACGGCTAGGGCATGTCTTTCAACACCGAAACCTGTCACGGGTTGCGGTTTCCTCCAGAAATCCACAAAACAATAGAAGGTCGACTTCCTTCTCTCTGGAACCTATTTCTAATTCTCAAATCATCAATAATGAAGAGTTAGGTCGACTTTCTTCCCTTTATACCTCCTCTCGTCTAATTCTCTGTTCACTTACTTAATTAAATGACTTTTGTCCCTAAGTTATCATTTAATGTTCACGTAAGTCATTTAACCCCCTTTTGTTCTAATTAGATGTTCACTTTATCACTTAAGTGACTTTTTCCCTAAGTTTCACCTCAATGATCAATTAAGTCACTTAAACACCCTTTTTCCTCCTTAATGTCACTTTCAGGTTAGACTTTGGCAAAATGACATTAATTAGAGGTGTTATTCCCCTTTTTATCTCGACTATAGTCTACGAGAACATATAGACTACTAAATCACTCTTTATAGAGATCATCACTAGGAAAGGGACATTACAAACGTTGGCTTCTTCCTTGCATATAAGGCTTATACACTATGATTTAAGGTCCTAACTACCATTTTCAATGGAATGTTGAGCTACTAGAGTAAGTCAACCCCTCTTCTATTGGACCTCTTATCATGAGGGTTTTATGTACACGTGGCATGGTTTACTTGTATTTGACTTAGTCTCCTTCTTTGTGTGGATGACAAGTCACTTTTTGTAATTCTCTTAGGCTAATTTTAGGGAGAAAGAAAATAATAAAGAATGAGAAGGATGTAGAAGCCTCATCTATTTATAAAGGCTATGCTCTCATTAAAATTTGTTGTTGTTGTTGGACATCTGAGAATACAATTAATTGAAGATCTACCTATTGGAGGTTTTGGTGTCAATTCTTGGATCAAGGCTGTTGGGAGTGAGAGCGTCAATTTTCAAAAATTTCCGAGAGCGGGAGTGGAATCAATTGCAAAAAACATGAAAACATAGATATAAGATCATTTAATTAATTGATAAGTGATGATCATTAAAGCATCAACCATTTTGTACACGTATAACATCAATCATAAACATTTGTCATCAATAGATTGTAAAAGCCAACATCAACCACGAAATGAAATAGTCTAGTCTCTAGACTCTAGAGCATCAATGATCATATTCATTACCAAAGAGTTGTAACTTGTAAGATTCAGAATTTCAGTCAATAGTTCAAACTTCAAAACTTCAAAATTCAAATTTCAAACTTTAAAGTTTAAACTTCAAAGGTAAATTGTCATATAATGTTCTTAAGTTCATAAGTTCATCACTTCATTGTTTACAGAATAAGCCATAATAAAGAGTCAAGAGTCAAGAGTCAAGACAAAGTACTAAGTTTTAGAGACTAATTCTAACCAGGAAACAAAAAAAGAGATCTAGTATATAGTAGCAACTTAGCAAGTACTAAGTACTATGCTCTAAGTTTTCCTCTTGCCACGAGAAACTTCTTGTTTCTTCTCCCGCGATCTTTGAAGAAGAGTAGGAACATGTGGAAGTGATCGTGGAACACGACCAACAACTGAATGCCCCCCACGTGACAATGGACGCTACGCAGATAAAGGTAAAACTGATGAATCTGGAACCCTTGTAGTGGATGGGGGTGGCATGTCTCCTCCAGGAATATGATCGCCATCATGATCACTCAAAAGTTCCTCTTCCAAGCGCGCTAAAACAATGGTTCCATCCTCTAAATTAGTCTCCTCTGGATTATTATCCCAAGTCATATCTCTTTTACAAAAAACATTCCCCCCTGCATCACAGTAATGCGACAACAACCTCAAGTTGTAATGCACATAAACCAAGCCTTCTGCTCGGTTTGCATTCAAGTTGTTTCTCTTTACACTGTGGATGAAAATATAGGTGCTCCAACACCTCTCTACAGAAGAGGTGTTAATGACCTGAGAAAGCACCTTCACCACCAATTTATGCAAAGTTTTGGGAGAGGAGCCATACATGTTCCACCATTCGATAGCACCCAACCTGTCTCGATCTTTGGTTGCATGCAAGTTACCAAAGACTCCATGCTAATTGATGTATTTGCTCAATTCACTTTGTACTTGAGCACACTCCTCTTCATCAGGTACCAACTTGTCCAATGCAAGCATATATCCATTTTGCACCTCTGGATCTGTGTATGGTTTTCTCCTTTCCCAACCTCGGGTGCTGGTTGGGCCAACCAAGATGAAGAATAATATTTTGGGGTAAGGACATATGCGAGGGCATGGAGTGGAACATTCAAATTATTCTACCTTTTGACCACAAGTTTATGGATATGATCATACAAGATCGCAACCTTCAGCTGAACAATGTCTTTGATTTGGCCTAGCATGCTGTCCATCTTCTCATACACCTCTCCAATCATCGACAGATCTATATCCGCAAACCGAATCATAATGTAAATGGGTTTGGTGAACTGCAAAATATACCGAACCTATTGCCAAAAATGGCCATCAAAAACTGTGTCCTCCACCTCCTGAAAGTCACTTCTCTCAGATATGGATGTAGCCCTGTCTTTTAGATCCTGCCATGAATCACTCGAGGCCATACTAGCCAATGCCTCTCTTACCTTCAACAGGCGCCTGAAGTTGAGATAATAGCTAACAAATCTGGTCTTTGCAATCTTTAGTAACTCCAACTTGGAGTGACTGCGAAAAATGTAGTGGGCCATGCTATGATTGGTAATAAATCTTATCATCTTCTTCCCTCTCTTGTACAAAGCACCAATCCATCTATAATCATGGACCATGGTCCTTCATTTTAATGATATCATGCATCAAAAGGTTCATTGTGTGAACGAAACACCCCGACCAAAATATATTGGGGTACCTATCTTCAATGATTTCTCTTGTTGCCTTACAATTAGCAGCATTATCAGTGATGACTTGAATGACATTGTAGGGCCCAATCTCTTGAATGGTTTTAATCAAGGCATCTGTAATATTAATCCCTGTTTTGTAGCGATCTAAGTATTCACGGGCTGAAAGAAAGATCACATCACTAGAAGACACACAAAGAATATTTATCAATGGCTTGCCTTTCACATTTTTCCAACCATCAAATACAATTGATACCCCATGTAGGTTCCAATCATTTGTAAATTTTCCTAGAGCACCTTGGATTTTGGCTCTTTCCCTGTCAAGTCCCAAGGTTCTAGCTTTGTCATACCCGGGGCTCCTATAACCTTTAGGG
>ML777693.1:1002382-1012941 GCA_009831015.1 Picea engelmannii | reverse complement strand
TCATTTGTAAATTTTCCTAGAGCACCTTGGATTTTGGCTCTTTCCCTGTCAAGTCCCAAGGTTCTAGCTTTGTCATACCCGGGGCTCCTATAACCTTTAGGGGCACCATTGATGGCTTGGACCATTTCATGCCAATATGGTGAATGAAGAACATTGAATGGTATACCACATGCATAGAGAAACCCGTAAACTTTTGCATCCACATCATCTCTACAACCTTGGTCAAGGAATTCTGATAGTGTTCTAGGTGAAGACGAAGGAGAGAATGCACTACCATGGGGGGATGTGCTTTGACCAATGAACATTCTTCGTGCATTCTCAGGTTCAACCTTTGGTTTTTTGGCTTTGTTTTGTGCTACCTCCTCTTCCCTTTGGTATTTGAGTCTATCTTTGAAATCGATACTCACACAGGCTTTGATTCCTATATTCTTACCTTCATCCCAGTACATAGACCCACATAGATGCTTTCTCACATGGGTATAGGAACCTGTGTATTCTGTATGACAATGGTGGCATATAAATTTTCCTGTTCCACCCCTTTTCCCTTCATTGAACTTTGTGACATACTTCCATAGAGGTGTGTACCTCTCTTTGGATTTTGGGGGATCATGACCATCACTATCATTTTCATTGTCTTCATCCCCTCCCATTCCTTCCTCCTCTCCTTGGTATGTGCTGTCCACTTCTATTTCTTCATCACTATCATGGGTATTTCGAGGTGAGCTTCCCACCACCATCATTATAAAAAAAAAATGGAACCAAAATGGCATACCACATTGACATCAACATCATGAATGTTGAACCTTGGCTCTTGATAATAAGTTGCTACCTGCAATAGAATGATGGAGGAGAAATGGGAAAGAGTAGGAGAAGAAATTATTCAAATATTCAACATAGCATAATATACTAGTTTACAACACATGCATTTAAAAAAAAAAAAAAAACAAGAAAAAAAAATGGGCTTAAGAGCCTACCTCTTTAGCTCTCCAATGGTGGTTGAATATGACTATGGTAGCCTTCAATATCCCTTCCAAGCTCTCACAAATGGTATCCTTCAAATTTCAATCTCTCTTCTAAGCTCTCCAATCTCCCTATGGGAGCCTTCAATATTCCTTCCAAGCTCTTCAATCTCCCTTCAGTCTCTTCAAGAACTAGCAAGAACCCTCTCAAAACCCTCTTAGCAAAGATAAGTGAAATGAATGAAATGAATGAAATGAGAAATAGTATGAGAGAAAAGGGATTGAATGAGTGTTTTAACCTCTTACTTAACCCTAGGCTACCTTTCCCTTGCTTCATTTCTCTCAAAAAACAAAAAAAAAATTCTCAGTAACCTCCTCTCACGCGCGGGCATGCTGGAGCGTTTTCGAGGAGCGTTTTTTTCTTTGGGAGCGCTCAGGGAGCGTCCAGGGAGAGAACGCTCCCTGAGCGCTCCTTTAAAAACCAAGGAGCGCGCTCTCTGAACGCTCCACTTCAGAGCACGCTTCAGGAGTAGGTTCGAGGGGGGAGGGGGGGGCGCTCCCCCGCAACCTTGTCTTGGATCTCTCTCTTTCTTGGTTATTTTCTTGGTGCATTAAAGATTTGTGATGGTGATTCAAGACTTCTACTGGCTTTCAATATCAATCCATTTGAAGGGTTACTATACCACTTGGAGAGGAGACCTTTTAGCATTTGTTCCTTCTTCTCTTGTTTGCTTGGGTAAGTGATTAATCCATTGCTTTGTTTTTCCTCCTGGTTTCTTGGCAAGGGTTTTAAGTATTTTGATAAATTTATAATTGATCTTGTTGGTGAAGGTTTTTTCCCTTGAGGAATCCCTTCTTGTAGGGCCTTGGTCTTCTTATCTTATCTTGGTTAGGTTAGAAATTATTCTACCCTTAGGGTTCTATTCTTTTACCTTAATCCTTAAGATAGAAGTAACCAATTCTTAGAGGGAAATCTCTCTTGACCGCATAAACCCTAATCGGAGAAAAGACTCTAGTCTTCTCCCAACAACCAACCAAAAAACCCTAGAATTCAAAATATTTTATTTTTGTTTCTTTAGAAGGACATCTAATAGTGAAAAATCAAATAAATATCTTTTTTTAGATTTTTTTCATTGTCTAGTGTAAAGTTAATGGTTCATTTTATTTCCTAGACAAATGTATTCTAGGGTTTGTGCTTAATTGTTGATCTCTAATCCTAAGAAGGCAAAACTAACCTATAGAAAGGAGCTTGAAGGTGTTATCTAATGTTTTGTGAGCTGATTTAAGGTTCTTCTCAAATCTGGAAATTAAATTGCAGAAATAAAAATCAGATTCGTCGAAACCCTAAGGCTAGGGTTTGGTGCTTCAGGTGTATTCATACTCATACCTGGTCTCTATTTCAATACTAGATTGTTTATACAAGTCTAGTGGTGATTTTTATCTCTACAATGATTATTGTTGTGTATCATTTACCTAGAGGTTAATTTGGTGAATTCCAAGTGCTAACTTGTAAAACGCTAGGGGGATTCACCATCTATTTTACAAGTTCATGCTTGTTTATTGATTATAAAACTTTAGAACTTGTTTCTAACACTTGTTGGGTTGTTGTTGCATAGAATATCCTTTTCCAAGTGGAAACATCCAAGACGTCTTCATCTCTAGTGCATAATCTCTCTCTTGGATGGTTTTTTCATGATCCAAATCTGAAATTTCTGCGTTTTTTTTTTATCATAAAACATATTTAGAAGGTGAAAGAAAGCCCTAAGTTTGTCCTTTCTTAGCATCTAACGCACACATTGCAGCATCGGTTTATACTAATTGTCTTCGCTCTTTGTGCTGTCCTATCGCATGGATTGTAGGTTGGGCAAGGCCCGACCCAATCCACAAACGTGGGACAACTGTGGGAATACCTACCCACTGTCACCTCAGATAGGTGTACTCCCCTTGCTTTAGAGATGATGTGATCACCTCAAGGGGGGAATCGCGGTGACCCTAGGGGGGTTGAGACGAAGGATGGAGAGATAATGAGAGGAACCCCTTAGGTCAATGATGGAAGAAGGATGGGAGGTTGGAAATGAGTCTTGTGGATGGAGGATGGTTTCCAAAGACTTGAGTACCTGCACCAGAGTGTTACACCTGCCCGAGACAAGACAAATAATCGAGATACAAGCCTAAAGATCAAAGGGACGAGCAAGTGAAGCTTGCTGTCCTAAATTGCAGCAGTAAACAAATGTATATATCAGCAATGAAATATGTTACTTATTGCAGAAATAATCATCAAAAACAACAAATATTTATGGGACAATGAAGCACTAAACAAGTAGATAAATTTCCAATACTTTAGCACAACCTCTGACGGTCAATTAGGGCTGCTAGATGATGTTTTTATAAGTTTACTAGAGCAGCTTTATGGCTGTAGAAAAAGTTTGCTACAACAGCAAATTCCAACCATGAAAATTGATAAGCAAACCGTTGAAAAGATAGACAATAAGCAGTAGAATAAGAGTACAAGTTTACAAGTAATTTTAGTGGTTGGCAAGTGAGTTATGAGTAAAAGAAGAGGTTTTCTACAGCCCTAATGGTTGTAGCATTAAATTTGTAACATCAGAAAGATATCCTTGGCTAAGCTAGATGCCCTAGTGGCTCAAGCAAGCTAGTAAAGCATAGAATTGATTTCAATTTAGACAAATTCAATATCTCGTAAAATCACACATTCCAATGCAAGTATATTATTTCTCCAATGCAAAAATAGATGAGTGCCTTGCCAATGGGTTATGGAGTCTTGGGTTTAAAGGCTAGGTTTGCAACTCCTCCATGGGCGTAATCCCTTTTACTTCCTAGAGTATGCAAGACCTAGGAAGGTAAAGCTAGGAGGGTGTACGCCCTTGTACTCCTAGCAACCTTTGAAAAATGACTAATCCAATAACAAATAAGATGAACTTGGTGGAGGGTCTATGCCCTTATACTCCTCCAAGGGTTATAAACAAAAACAAGATGAAACAAGAAGAAATTACCAACAATTGCAGAAAATCCCTTACCAATTTTACAATATAGCAAGATCAAACCCTTATCAATCAAGCAAATTTCATCCACATGCAATGACAACTCTCCAAGAAGTTAGTGCACTACTTTAGCTCCAAAATAGACAAGATAGTATCCAAAAATTTTCACAAGAGAGAGAAATTGATTTGCCGAAAGAGGGCGAAAATTTCAGCCAATAATGTTTTCTCTCAAGAGAGAGTGAGTTATATAAAAATGAAATGAATTTGATCCTTATTTATACAAACCTCTAAAAAGTGATTGTCTACATTTAGTTAGGGTAAACCACAAAATAAGGGGGCCACCCCCCTTTATCTTGCCCCTTTACAAAGTAATTTGATTTTAACTTGAATTTTGCACAAAAAAAATCCCTAAGGGTGACATCAACCCCTTCTAGGGTGATGTCTTGGCATATTTAGCAAGTCGTTGAGGTTGAAGGTGAAGTCGTTTGGCCTCCCAAGGCCTTGTCTCCATGGTGCAAAGGCTTCTCTTCATCAAAACATGCCAATCCTCCAACAAGTCATCATCATCACCACCAAACCCTATCCCTAGTCAAGACGTCAAGGCCCAAAACGTAGTGTTTTAGCCTCCAAAGGCAAGTCGTTGGGCTAGATAGGGCTAGGTGTTAGCTCCAAAGTCTCCTCCCTTGCCTCCAAAAGCAACGTCCATCCTCTGTCTTGCCTCCAAAGCTTGGGTTATGGCATCCAACCTGCGGGCTTTCTGCCCCAATGAAGGCCCAAGCTAGGCTTGTTCCTCCCAAACATCCATCAAACAAGGTCCTGCAAAAACAAATGAGTGCGCCCTCTAAGTGTCTCAAGTCAAATGTATCATGGCAAGTAAAATCACATTTAATACAGGAGCCACCTAAACATGTGCATCAAAACTACCTCATCAAATTAAACAAGTGCTCAAAGACCCTATGCAATTTGCCAAGTTTAGGTATGGGAGGGTTGTCAAGGTGAACTATTGGGTGAGTCATTCCTCAATTCAAGGAGCGTTTCCCGGGTGGACCCTCTCTAAGCGATGTGAAGAAGATGAATTGGATGGGGTAAGACTTTTGGGCATGGGGTTCATGACATACAAGGGTTTGTAATGTCTCATTTATGGGTGCCTTTGTAGAGGGTGTGTTGCACCTTTGTTTTCAATGCATCATTTTTCCAAGCCCATTTATTTTTCATTAATTTATTTAAGTCCAAAACAATTGGGCACTCCAAATGGGTAACATAAAACTTGGAGGCAGTACCACAACGTCACTTGAAGTCGAAGGTACACAAAGTGCCATGTGGGTAAAGCAAAGGGTATAATGCACTTGTGTAGATCCCTCAACAAGTGGGACATTTATATATGTGAAATTGTTTCTTGCAAGTCTTTGATTTTTTAGGAGAAACGTTTCATCGTTCTCAAGACCTCTTTGGGAGAGCATCTGGTAGGTTATAGTTTTGGATTTTATCTTTTGCCATCTACATTCCCTCTGGGCCTTCGGTCCCTTCTTCCCATGAAACGAGGTACAATCCCTTCTTGGGTCAGTACACCCCAAAATCCCAAAAGATAAGGAGGTGAAAATGATATAGTGTTAAAAAGGTTAAGTATGATTGGGAATGGCATGATGATTTGTCAAGGGGACCTCCCAGTAGCAAACCCATCCCCAAGGGTGACCACTTACTAGGGCACAATGTCAACCACCAAGGTAAAACAGGGCAAAGAGCATAATTTCCAAGCAAGCGTTCTCTAATCAAAAGTAGCTTTAAATGCAACATACTCAAATGCCTCAAGTATTAAAGTGACACCACAATCCCTGACTTGTACCTCATGGAGCGAGACCCATTGTCTTCCAAAGCAAGCTAATGTGGTGAATGCCATCATGATGAACAGAGGGTGCGTGGTGGTGAAGTGGGTCTTTGTCTATGCATGTGGACGTTGTCGATCATTTATCTCTCGGTACTACATGTCTACAACCTGAGGGCCTCGAGACATCATCTCCTCAGTTATCCCTACTTTTTGTCCCATTAACCTACTTTTGATGGTCATTTGTTGGACATTAACAATATTATCTTACATTATTATCTTACAAGAAATTCTAACTGTTACCCTTGAAATGCTAGGGTCAAAAGTTGCATTTGCAAGGCATCCTTTCAGCAAGACTATGATGTCCCGTTCCCAAGAATAGCCTCAGCAGGGAGTGACTTAGCAGTCTATATGTTTCCGTAGACTATAGTCAAGCACAAACAAGGAACAAAGGGAGAAATAAGGGTGAATAAAGGGCTAAACGATGAATTAAGCCAAAAAGCATAGGAAAAGTCACTTAAGCCAAAGTCAATGGAGACATAGAAGAAAAAGGTGTTTTGGGGGACTTAATTAATTAATCATACTCGACTTCGAAGTAAGGCGCCTAGCTTAAGTGATGTCAATGACAAATTAGATTGGTGGAGGTATAAGAAGAGGCATTCGACCTAATTCCTCATTATCTTTGATTTGTGAATTGAGAAACAGGTTCCAGAGGAGAAAGTCGACCTCAACAGTTGTTTTGTGGATTTCTAGAGGAAACCACCACCGCAGATCGATTTCGGTGTTGGAAGACACACCCAAGCCTATCGGAAGTACCATCCAAGTATTTCACCGTGCCAAATCTCCAAATTAGTGTTCTACAAACCCAGTTCAGTCAGTGTGCATTGCACCCAGTGAGGGTGCAAGGGTTTGAGAGACAGTTTTGTGTAGCTGGATGAGACCGGAGCAAATCTCGCCATATCCTTCCGACCCAGTTGAGAGGGATCCAGGGCGCTTCTTTTGAGCCATCAGTCATCAGATTCGGACGGAGGAATCCACCAGTGCACATCATTCAGCCAGGAAGTGCACAACACTTGGGGAGGTACATCGAGGGTTCCAGAGATCTTACCGGATTAGATCCGAGGAAACCCTTCCGACCCATTACAGAGGAGGCTAGAGCGCCCATTTTGAGACATATATCATCCGATTCCGACGATGGAATCATCAGGGCGCATTGCCAGAGCCTAGGAGGTGCGCAAACCCCCACGGGATCTCATCCGTGGTCCATTCAGATCTTTAGAGAGCCGATCTTCACTTTGTTAGATACCAAGAGGATTTTAGAGGGCAGGGTGCACAATTTGGGACATTTTTCAGGCCGATTGGACGAGTGTAGCCACCAGGGCGAATATCTTAGTCATTTGCAGCAGTTGCCGTGAACTTCTGGAGTTGCATGTAGCAGATCTATCAATGCATGCTGCAAATCCATTCACCCCTTCTGATCATGGGTATTTCATGATTGTTTTGCATTGTATTCCGATGATGATCCACGAGATCTAGTTGATGATTAGTTTCTCTACTTTCCACATGCCAGTTGTATTTCCTGTTATTTCACATAATACATGTTATTGAGTTGTGTTGGTTCTCTATTACTCGCATGCATGATATAATTGTAAAACATTCATTCTATCTGAACACACACATGCAAAATCACCACGCATGTTAAGACAAAGACACTAAAACGCAATCCAGAAACCCCCAGAGTATCAGATCCGAGAGTCTAAACACCAGATTCAGTAGATCATATCCAGATCCACCGGATTAGGGATATTTTAGATAACAGTTTAGCAGAGTTTTGGAGCTAAGATAAGCATGAACCAACATCTAATCATTATCTTTACCCACCCAGAATGCAGGAATATTAAAGGCAAGTTTCACAAAACCATAAAGTAGGCCCTTTGTCTGTGCATTTTCAGACCTGATTTGGAGCAATCTGCAGAGTATAAGGTTGCCATCACACAAGTTTGGATAGAAGCCGATGAGCAGATGTAACACAAATAAGCAAACTGGTGAATGTATGGTTCCTTCTTCAGGTTCGAACGGTAAATGCATGGTGCTAGTGCTTGTTCTATTGTCAGTTTTCATCTTGGAATATTTCACCCAGCTTTGACATGTGATTTAGAGTTATAATATCTATTCCTAGGCTTGCAAAAAGTGCATTGCGGATGAAGGTACCACACACCCTCTACACAGGCACCCATGAATGAGACACTATGACCTCTTGTATGTCATGAGCCCTATCCCCATTGTGTCTTGACCCCAACCACCTCACCCACTTTACATGGCTTAGAAAGGGATCTATTAGAAACTCTCCTTGACCTAGGGCAACATCTACCCAATAGGACACCTCATCAACCCTCCCATATTCAAGCTTGACAAGTTGTATAATGTCTTTGAGCACTTAATTGTTTGACATAGTGATGTTTGATGCACATGCCTAGGTGGCTTATTTATTGATTGGATTCACTTATCATGATGTTATGACTTGAGATCCTTGGAGGGCGTGCTTATTTGTCTTTGTAGGACCTAATTGGTGGATAGTTTTGGAAGAACAAGCCTAGCTTGGGCTTCCATGGGGCTTGAAGCCCACAGGTTGGATTCCAAGGGTTCACATGCCGGATCACAAAGATGAAGTGTTGGAGAACTAGAGGATGATGTGGAAGACCTAGCCCAACCCTCACATGCCAAATGATTTTCTCAGGAGAGGCAAAACGTCTTCTTTTTGAACTTGACATCATGCTTGGGGGGTTAGGGCATGGTGGTGAGGTGATATGCATTGGCACTTGGACGTTTTGAGGAGAATTGGGCCTTGACCATGAAGGAAGATACGTGGTGGCTTGACATGTGGCTTTGGGAAGCCCCTCCACTCTCCATCACCAACGACCTCCTTTTTGTGCCAAAACGTCCCCTAAAGGGGTGACGCCCATGTGAATTAGGATTTTATTTGTGCAAAAGTGAAATTAAAAATGAATTTGTTTAATATTATTTTGTAAAAGAGGCAAGATTAGAGTTGTTAACCCCTAATCTTGTGTTTTACCCTAAAGTATGTGAACAAACTATCTTAAGGACTTTTTGTATAAATAAGAGATCATAAGATCTCATTTTAACATAACTCTCCCTCTTGTGAGAAGTACTTGATCTGAAAATTTTCGCTACCTTTGGCAAATTGTGTCTTTAATGCTCTTGTTTATGGCTATCTTTTGGTGAATGGTTGATGGAAGTGTAGTGCTAGCCTTGGAAGGCTTATCTTTTGCTCTTATGATGGATTGATTGTCTTAGCATTTCCCTTGAAATTGGTATGGTCTTTTACTTTCATGCTATCATTTGTTTCAAGTCAAAGTTATTGTGTTAGGAACTAAGTGGGAAGTATAAGGATTTACACCCCCACTCTAGTCTTCATCATTTTTATGCTTAAGATTGTTGATGTTGCAAGGGTTTGGTTGAGGAAATAAGAGGATTTACACCCCTCATCTTCAAACCCTAGCTAGAGATACTTGCCTTGGGGAGTAAGAGGATTTACACCCCCACGGAGGTAGAGTACCTCTAGCTCTTTCTTTGCTTGACTCCATTAACCCTTTTTCAAAGGCACTAGTCATTTATTTGTTACATTGGAGATATAAAATTGTTGCCTAGGGAAACATGATTTTTGCGAATTATAAGTCTATCTCTTTTGGAAAGTTTTCTTTGAGCCCTTGGCTCTCTTGCCTTGTTGAGGCGTCCTCTTTCTCCCAATAGTTTTCTTGCTGCACTTACTTGTTTCCTACAGCCATAAGGCTGCAGAAAACCCTAACCCTAGACCACTAATATCTCACAAACTAACCCTAAGAATCCCCCCAAAATTTACTCACCCAATCTACTAATTAGGGTGCACTTTTTAGGCTAATTTGGGGCACCTTTTTGGTGGTTGATTTTGCTGTTGTACACCTATGAATGCTACAACCATAAGTCTGATAATTTGCTGCAGAAAACTACTTCATAACAACCCTCTTGTTTAGTCTCAAAGTGCCTTTATAATTTATAGTCAATTGCTAATTTTGTTTTGGACATTATTAACTAATCTTGTGTTGACTTCATGCCGATTTAGACATCTTTATTTGCTGATATACATCAGTTACTAACAACTGGTTTTAGGGACATCAAGCTTAACTTGTCCAAGTGATCATACTGCAATATATGCTTGTTTGTTTTGTGTCTCGGGCAAGTATTTTACCATTTGCAGGTTACTCAACATACATGGCAACCCTTGGACCTATTGAATTTTCACTAGGCTAGGCTCAAGCTTGAGGTTTATTTCAATTTTAGCATTTACTTGAACCATAGACAAATGCAGCTACACAATTAACAATTGCTGCAATAGCCAAGATCACAAGAAGAAATACCATGCACAAGAACGCAAGAAATATCCTGGGAAACCCTTCTCAACAAGACCTCCCACACCATAGACCTAGCACACAAAAGGGTGCTCTCAAAAACCAAGAAGGCTAGCGCCCAAGAGAGGTGCGCACTTCAGCCCTAGAATATGTACTTGCTGAAATTTCCAAAATCATGTGTGTTGTGTTTCCTCAATGGGGAAATCACCTTTATTTATACTAGACTGTGTTAATGTTATATGCTGATATTATAGTTCTTTGCATTTCATAAGATAAGAGCATAATATGAACAAGATCACTGAGAAATACACATCCACAATAGACACATCATTTATCCTGGGAAACCCTCTAGGGGAAGAAAACCCAGCAA
>ML777693.1:962929-982285 GCA_009831015.1 Picea engelmannii | reverse complement strand
AAAAATTCATTTCTCCTCAACCATGAGGATCCACGTGACGTGCCACATACCACCGGAAACAACATGATGTATACTATCCATCCATGGGTGTTGTATCTGCATGTGCATTTTCCTTCATGTTCAAATACCTTCATCAATCTTGTAGTCCAAAACCCATGACTAGGGTTGACATCAATGACAACAACCAATCTTCCAACATTTTTTTCAATGGTCCTTTTTATATTGTTGTTTTGGAAATGCATTGAATGCTCACGAAATTTGGAAAAAACCTAATAACAACAGTAAAAACTTAATATGGCCCTCGCAAACATTGCTCGATCTTGGGTTTCATTCAGAACGGGAATTGGTCAGTGCATAATAGTTTAATAGGAAAAACCTTATACCACTATTGTTCAAATACGAAATCCATATTGGTAAATTGACTTGTGAATTCAGGGGGCTACTCGTTGAGATTCGTTCTCTTCATGTTGGAACTCCTTGCGATTTTTTCAATACCCATTTGAGGGATAGTAGTTTAAGGAAACAAATATTAGATTAGATTTACTTTCTGTTTCACACTTACATTTTGGCAATCCCAAGGTGGTCTTGCAATTATCAAGCCACTTCACGAAATAAACCCACCAATTCAAGCGAAAACCTTGAATAATAAAAATTACCAAGAACACTTGCAATACATTTCTACAATAGCATTTTACATATATCTTGCAACAACTTTTACATTATTGGCAATGTTCTTTTATATTGCTTATCATTTACTTTCAAACACTTGTATCTGCTTTCGATTTATATCATTTATGTGCAAGTATTTTATATGCTTTATATCTCTAGCATAAACAATTCCATTTATGTGTCATATATGTTGTTAGTGTAGTTGTATTTGTTCTTGCTTCCATTAACACCTAGAACAATAATTGTGCTTAGTTAGTTAAGCCTTAGATTCCTTTTTAGGGACTACCCCCCTTGGCTTCGCTAAGAGTTAGCCTAGATGGAGGAGTCGAGAATCAGGTGACAACACCTCGACTCGAGACTTGCTCCTAAGGCCACACCTAGTGGATTGAAGATTTCTTTCACTTGACCTAAGCTATGGATTAGGCGACAACATGGAGGATGTGGAATATCTGAGGAGGGAGGAACTAGAAGTGAAATTGTTTCTTCAATCGTAGTTGCTTCAATTCCATCTTCTACCTCATTGTTTTTTGTTCCTAGAACCACACCTGGGGCACAACCTTCTATTAGGTCAATGGTAAAACAAAAGGAGAAGGAGGAGGTTGATAAGATGGTATGTGAGTGTTTCTTATGGAGTGAAATTCCTTTTAACATTGCCAAGAACAACCCATTCTATCAGCGAATGTTTGATGCAGTTGTTGTTGTTGTCTTGGGGTATAAGGCCCCTACCTATGAGGAGTTGAGAGGTCCTATCCTTCATAATGAAAAGCTCTATTGTGCTAGAGGATTGGAGGAGCTTAAGGCATCATGGGAAATCACTGGATGCACCAAGATGTTAGAGGGTTGGACGGACCAGAAGAGTAGGACACTTCTTAACTTCTTAGTTAATTGTCCCAGGGGAACAATGTTGTTAAATTTGTTAATGCATCTGCACATGTTAAAGATGCATCGTTATTATGTGATTTGTTAGACAAGTTCATTTGGGAGGTGGGTCCACAACATGTTGGCCAAGTCATAATGGACAACACGACTAACTATGTTGTTGCAGGTAGAATGCTTATGCAGAGGTATCCTACCTTGTTTTGGACTCTTTGTGCTACACATCGTATAGATTTTATTTTAGAGGATATGGGAAAAATTACTTATATGAGGGACATTGTTGAATCGGCTAGGAGCATCACAAAATTCATATACAATCATGCATCTATGCTTAGTTTGATGTGGAGATTCACAAATAACATGGAGTTGGTGCATCCTGCAATAACGTGCTTTGCCACTAGCTTCATATCTCTTTGATCTCTCTTGGCTTATATGCGGGACCTTAAGATGATGTTTGTTTCACATGAGTGGGATGATTTATCACTTAGCCATAAACCGAAGGGGGAGGCCATATGCAAGCTAGTGTCATACCATGAGAGTTTCTGGGTGGGAGTGGAGGAGGTGGTTTCCATTAGCAAACTTTTGGTACAGGTTCTTCGGTTGGTTGATGGAGACAAGCCTACAATGGGTTACTTGTATGAGGCCATGGATAGGGCCAAAGAAGCCATCCATGCCTATTATGATGACAAGGGAGATGATGGATTTCAAAAATGACTACAGATATGGGGAGTGATTGATCAACGATGGAACAATACACTTTATCGCCCGATTCATGCTGCAGGGATCTACCTCAATCCTGCATTCTCTTACTCATGTGGTTTTAGATTTGATGTTGAGGTTATGAAATGATTCCTCACATGTGTTGAGAGGATGGTGCTAAGTCATGAAGAACATGTAGATATTTCCAAAGAAATGGAAATATATAGGATGTCTAGTGGTACTTTTGGCTTTCAGATGGCTATGGCTGATAGGAAGACCAAAATGCCAGGTAAGCTTCATTAAATTTGAAATTTCGAGGTCTCTTCTTAGTTCTTAGTTCTAATTTCTAGCTTCTTACTTTGTTTCAAATTTCAATGTATTTTCTTATGTTTCTCTTATTTGTTGTAGATGCTTGGTGGAGAAGCTATGGTGGTGAAGTACCTCATCTACAAAAACTTCTCATTCGGGTGCTGAGCCAAACATGTAGCTCTTCAAGATGTGAGCGCAACTCAAGTGCATTTGAGAAAACACACACCAAGAAATGCAATAGGCTACAAATTTTCAAATTAAATTTTTAAATCATTATAAATTATAATTCATTATTTTATGCCCTGTCACCCTCTAGAGTCTAGATTATGTATTATAAATTATAACATTATGATTAATTTATAATTTATGGCCCTCATACAAGTTGGAATCCAAATGCCTCAATGACATGGTGTATGTCTACTACAATCTCAGATTGTGGGTGAGGAAGATTCAGAAAACACCTGATGTGGGGACCATTTCGTTGGATGGGATTGACATGATTGTTGCATGGAGGGTTGAGTCCGAAAGGCCTATCTTGGAATTGATGCATGATTGGATACAAGAGGAGGTAGAGGAGATAGTAGTAGAGGAGGAGGCGACAACGGAGGATGTTATAGAGCAGAGTCGACCACCATCTTCATAGACTCCGACAGAGGGAGTTGTACTTGGCAGTAGCACCAGTAGAGGACACTAGAGTCTAGCTCCCGCTTCTTCTACATGACGTCAAATTCCAATGCCAGCCCTAGGGGCTTCTTCCTCTAAAGGAAAAGCCATTTCTAGAGCCATCACCTTTTCTTGTAAAAGAGCCAGAGGGAATCATTAGTTTTTATTTGATTTCATTGTAGATAACTCATGATGATGAGATACATTTGTCACTTATTATATTTTTTGATGATATTTTGAGGCTATAGACTCAGGACATGATTCAGTGTTGATCTATAGACTGTGATGTAATCTAGTTTACTAGACATCTTATACATTTTATATATCAGTTCTCTTTTCATATTTATGTGGAAATGCATTTATTTAATGTTGTTGATGCTTTAGATATTTAAAAAATTGAAAAAAATGAATATTTTTGTATTTTTTTTGTTCTTACAATCGCAACTGCTTCAATGGAGAAATAGAAGAAAAAGGTGTTTCGGGGGACTTAATTAATCATACTTGACTTAGGAGTAAGGCACCTAGCTTAAGTGATGTCAACAACAAATTAGATCGATGGAGGTATAAGAAGAGGAATTCGACCTAACTCCTCATTATCTTTGATTTGTGAATTGAGAAATAGGTTCCAGAGGAGGAAGTCGACCTCAACAATTGTTTTGTGGATTTCTAGAGGAAACCACCATTGCAAATCGATTTCGGTGTTGGAACACACACCCTAGCCTATCGAAAGTACCATCCAGGTATTTCACCGTGCCAAATCTCCAAATCAGTGTTCTATAGACCCAGTTCAGTCAGTGTGCATTGCAACCAGTGAGGGTGCAAGGGTTTGGGAGACAGTTTTGTGTAGATGGATGAGACCGAAGCAAATCTCGCCATATCCTTCCGACCCAGTTGAGAGGGATCCAGGGTGCTTGTTTTGAGCCATCAGAGATCAGATTCAGACGGAGGAATCCACCAGTGCGCATCATTCAGCTCGGAACTAGAAGTGAAATTGTTTCTTCAATCGCAGCTGCTTCAATACCACCTTCTACCTCATTGTTTTTTGTCCCTAGAACCACACCTGGTGCACAACCTTCTATTAGGTCAATGGTAAAACAAAAGGAGAAGGAGGAGGTTGATAAGATGGTATGTAAGTGTTTCTTACGGAGTGAAATTCCTTTTAACATTGCCAAGAACAACCCGTTCTATCAGCCAATGTTTGATGCAGTGGTTGTTGTTGTCCTGGTTTATAAGGCCCCTACCTATGAGGAGTTGAGAGGTCCTATCCTTCATAATGAAAAGCTCTATTGTGCTAGAGGATTGGAGGAGCTTAGGGAATCATGGGAAATCACTGGATGCACCAAGATGTTAGATGGTTGGACGGACCAGAAGGGAGGGACACTTCTTAACTTCTTAGTTAATTGTCCTAGGGGAACAATGTTGTTAAATTTGTTAATGCATCTGCACATGTTAAAGATGCATCGTTATTATGTGATTTGTTGGACAAGTTCATTTGGGAGGTGGGTCCACAACATGTTGGCCAAGTCATAATGGACAACACGACTAACTATGTTGTTGCAGGTATAATGCTTATGCAGAGGTATCCTACCTTGTTTTGGACTCTTTGTGCTACACATTGTATAGATTTTATTTTAGAGGATATGGGAAAAATTACTTATATGAGGGACATTGTTGAATCGGCTAGGAGCATCACAAAATTCATATACAATCATGCATCTATGCTTAGTTTGATGTGGAGATTCACAAATAACATGGAGTTGGTGCATCCTGCAATCACGTGCTTTGCCACTAGCTTCATATCTCTTTGATCACTCTTGGCTTATATGTGGGACCTGAAGATGATGTTTGTTTCACATGAGTGGGATGATTTATCACTTAGCCATAAACCGAAAGGGGAGGCCATATGCAAGCTAGTGTCATACCATGAGAGTTTCTGGGTGGGAGTGGAGGAGGTGGTTGCCATTAGCAAACTTTTGGTAAAGGTTCTTTGGTTGGTTGATGGAGACAAGCCTACAATGGGCTACTTGTATGAGGCCATGGATAGGGCCAAAGAAGCCATCCATGCCTATTATGATGACAAGGGAGATGATGGATTTCAAAAATGACTACAAATATGGGGAGTGATTGATCAACGATCGAACAATACACTTTATCGCCCGTTTCATGCTGCAGGGATCTACCTCAATCCTGCATTCTCTTACTCATGTGGTTTTAGAATTGATGTTGAGGTTATGGAAGGATTCCTCACATGTGTTGAGAGGATGGTGCTAAGTCATGAAGAACATGTAGATATTTCCAAAGAAATGGAAATATATAGGATGTCTAGTGGTACTTTTGGCTTTCAGATGGCTATAGCTGATAGGAAGACCAAAATACCAGGTAAGCTTCATTAAATTTGAAATTTCGATGTCTCTTCTTAGTTCTTAGTTCTAACTTCTAGCTTCTTACTTTGTTTCAACTTTTAACTTTCAAATTTCAATGTCTTTTCTTATGTTTCTCTTATTTTTTGTAGATGCTTGGTGGACAAGCTATGGTGGTAAAGTACCTCATCTACAAAAACTTTTCATTCGGGTGCTGAGCCAAACATGTAGCTCTTCAAGATGTGAGTGCAACTCGAGTGCGTTTGAGAAAATACAGACCAAGAAATGCAACATGTTACAAATTTTCAAATTAAATTTTTAAATCATTATAAATTATAATTCATTATTTTATGCCCTGTCACCCTATAGAGTCTAGATTATGTATTATAAATTATAACATTATTATTAATTTATAATTTGTGGCCCTCATACAGGTTGGAATCCAAACACCTCAATGACATGGTGTATGTCTACTACAATCTCCGATTATGGGTGAGGAAGAATCAGAAAACACCTGATGTAGGGACCATTTCCTTGGATGGGATTGACACGACTGTTGCATGGAGGGTTGAGTCTGAAAGGCCTATCTTGGAATTGATGCCTGATTGGATACAAGAGGAGGTAGAGGAGATAGTAGTAGAGGAGGAGGCGACAACAGAGGATGTTATAGAGCAGAGTCGAGCACCATCTTCACAGATTCCGATAGAGGGAGTTGTACTTGGCAGTAGCACCAGTAGAGGACACAAGAATCTAGCTCCCGCTTCTTCTACATGACGTCAAATTCCAATGCCAACCCTAGGGGCTTCTTCCTCTCAAGGAAAAGCCATTTCTAGAGCCATCGCCTTTTCCCGTAAAAGAGCCAGAGGGAATCATTAGTTTTTATTTGATTTCATTGTAGATGACTCATGATGATGAGATACATTTGTCACTTATTATATTTTTTGATGATATTTTGAGGCTATAGACTCAGGACATGATTCAGTGTTGATCTATAGACTGTGATGTATTCGAGTTTACTAGACATCTTATACATCTTATATATCAATTCACTTTTCATATTTATGTGGAAATGCATTTATTTAATGTTGTTGATGCTTTAGATATTTAAAAAATTGAAAAAAATGAATATTTTTGTACTTTTTTTGTTCTTACAACATTTTCCGATATTTTTCCCGATGTTACCAATATTTTGGTTTTCAAACCCTCAACGACATTTTTGCCAACACGATGTTGGTAACATTGTTCTAAACTATTGATGAGAGCTTATTCGTCCTAATTTATTAAACTAACAACGACATCACATGCCATATGGATAGTAAATCTTCAAAATTTACCCATTTACAGGAAATTGCATTTTTTCTCCATCTAGATTGTTGATGAAGAAGGAATTCACTCTAACAGGGTTTTCAAATATGTAGGGTCCCAACCATAATTTGTCAAATTTACCATCCTTTCCTGGAATTTCCCTCCCTTTGTCCCACATAAGGACTAAGTCTCCCTTTTGCAGAATCCTTGGACACTCTTTGCGGTTGAATGTGCCTTTAATCCTTTCATGACCCTTCAGCAGATGATTGAGAGCCTTACATATGTTCTCATCCAATTCTACGAATTGATTTACTCTTTCCTGAACTGCTTCTTGATTGGTTGTGAAATGTTGCAGAAGTTGATGTACTGGAATCTTAAGATGAATATGAAATATCCCAAATCCCTCGGTTTTAGATATTTACTGCTGCGTTGGTGATCTAGCTGCAGATATGATACTTTGGGGGTTTCTGGATGCGTTTAAAAAGGTTTCTGGTTGCGTTTTTTTGTTATATTTATGTGTTTAATACCATGCATGCAATGGTTTTGGAACCAGGAACAACTCAATAGCTTTATTAAGTAAAATAACAGGAATTACAATATAAGATGCGGAAAATAAAGGAAATAACCTCAGCTAGATCTCGTAGAGAATGACCTTAGTTGGAATACAATGCAAAACACTAAAGAAAATACCCAGAACAATAGAGATAAGCGGATCTATGGTCAGAATTGAAGATCCACTACATGCGTGGCCGGATCTGTTGCATGCAACCAAAAATACCCACGACAACTGCTGCGGGAAACTGGAAAACTCGCTCTGGTGGCTATACTCGTCCGATCGACTTGAAAACTATCTCAGAATGGTCGCCCTGCTACCTAGAACATTTCCCCTATCTACTTCTTGCAGATCTGACCCTCTGCTAATCTACCGGAACATTGGATGGATTCCCTCAACCCCTACGCACTTCCCTCAGCTGGATATCACGATTTGGATGTTTTACCTGGCAGAATGCTATGATAACTGTCCCAATGGAAGTGCCTCAATCTCCTCTCCAATGGGTCAGAAGGATTCTGCCTGATTCGCCCTAGTTGGGATAAATGACCCCAAACTTTGTCCTCAAACGCCACACACCTCCCTGTTGATGTGCACACTAGTCTGCTCTATACTTGTATGCTGCTGTAGAATGAAGATGAAGCTCAATGAAGTACTCTTGATGGCTAGCGTGTGTCTCTCAACACCGAAACCTGTGCCGGGTGGTGGTTTCCTCCAAAAATCCACAAAACAATGGAAGGTCGACCCCTCCTCTTTGAAACCTGTTTTTCCAATTCTTAAATCAACATAACGCCCAATTAGGTCGACTTTTCTCCCTTTATACCTCCTCTCGTCTAATTCTTCGTTCACTTACTTAATTAAATGACTTTTCTCCTAAGTTATGATGTAATGTTCACTTAAGTCATTTAAACCCCTTGTTTGTTCTAATTAGACGTTCACTTTACCACTTAAGTGACTTTTTCCCTAAGTTTCACCTCAATAATTAATTAAGTCACTTAAAGCTCCTTTTACCTGCTTAATGACACTTTCATGTTAGACTTTGGTGAATGACATTAGTTAGAGTTGTTATTCCCCTTTATGTCTCAACTATAGTCTACGGGAACATATAGACTACTAAGTCGATCCCTGTCATGACTGTTATCGCACAATCTATACTTGCCTAAAGCCCAAAGGCAAGTAGGTCTAGATTGAAATAACACGGAGGTAGTCCTATCACTGTCACCCCAATAGGATACCTCTTTCTATTTAGGACGAAAAACCTTCTCGAATGGAAACGTCCCTAGACCTAGTGGGTTGATGAAGGGAAATAAATGATAAGAAAACTACCCCTCTCTCTAGGTCACTCAAGTCAAGTTTAAGTCTTGAAGGATGAAGCAAAAGAAAGATAAAGTGTACTTGCCCCTTACCAATACAACAAGAAGACAGTAAACTTGTGAATATATGCTGGTTGTCTATGCATGCAACAAATGACAAGTAGATGATAGCGATAAGTAAATGATAACAGTTGCAATTTGTATCAACAAGAACGCACTTGTGCAGACAATGTGAACAAGCATTTAAAGCATCAATGATAATACTTTGTCTTATGTGAGTTCTCTAAATATATCAACCAACAATTGGATTTAAACAGGCTGTCTAAGTTAAATGTAACAGCAGTAAAATAGAAGAAATGACAGTAGTAAACAAGCTTCAGAGATGTACTCTGCTAAGACAATTGAACAAACACTTGAGCATATATTGATAGTAACTTGCCTTGTACAAATTCTGGGCTGTTCTAAGGTGGTTGGTAGGCTGATATAAGACTGCAAACAATGGCTGTAACAATGAATTATTAGCAGTAATTTAGTGCCTGTTAGTATCTCTAAGCTAGGTTAGTTAACTAGTTAAAGTTAGTAGGGTAATCAAGTAGGAAACGATTTGGAGTTTGAGTTTGAAGATACTTGTCAAAGAGTGAGGTTTGACTAGTGCCTTTCTAAGGGTAGTGGAGTCAAGTAGGAGGTTTCCTTCAAGGCTGCTGGTTTTACACATAATCCAAGAAAGAGAAAGACCTAGGAGGAGTAGCACCTTAAGTCCTCCTAGGTTTTCACCTCAAGAAGTGAGGAAGCTAGGGTGTAGGCACTTCTAGGCCCTAGCACCTCCTTCTTCCTAGATTTTTATGGATGAAAAGTACTTTTCACAATAACTAAGTATAAACCTCTAGAGAGCTAGCACTTTAGGGCCCTAGGGTTTCACTAGTTACTAGATCAATTCAATAAAGCTAGGCAAATGAAAAGCAAGAAAGTTAGCACTTTAAGTTTCTTACTTCAAGCATTAATTAAAACATGCAATTTCATAATCTTGTATGAGCAAGCAAACCATTACCATAACYGTTTACAACGAAAAAATAAAAATCTACTTACTTGCACCAAGAATAATCATGTAAAACCATGCAAGATTGACATAAAACTTCATAAAATTTGTCCAAGTGCCGAAAAACAAGCTTTAAAACAGTAGCACCCTCCTTATTTCAGCCAATAACCCTTAGTAGGGCAAAAATTTCAAACCTCCACTCTCCCAAGTGAGAGTTATGATAAAATGAATGTCACTTTATGTTTATTTATACCAAAATTTGACCTTTAATTATTTTAGGTCAAAATATCAGGGCCGACCTGACCAATTTCTTACAAAAATAAATTCTAGACAAAATAAAATAAATTTGCATGTAAAGACCCTCCTAGGGGTGACGTCATGCCCTTCTAGGGTGTTGGACCTCTGTCATGGAATGTTGGGCTCATGGAGTGAAACATTGGGCCTCCAAAGGCCAAAACCCTGCCCACACATGCCAATAACCTCAGGATTATCCCCAAGGTGACAACCACTGCATGTAGAAATGTCCAAGGTTGTGTGGGTGATGTCTAAGGCCTCCAAAGGCCAACGTTCAGGTGGGAAAGGCACAATTGCTTGGGTCTAGGTCCACCAAAGTGCCTCCAAAGGCAACGTCCTTCTTCTTCTTGGCATAACCCCTTCATCTTCAACCTACCCCTTGGTTGGGGTCTCAGTGTCCATCAAATGGGCTTTGAGTCCTCATGAAGGTCTGAGCTAGTCATCTCTCCACATACCTGTTCACCGGGCAAGGTCCTACAAAGACAACATGTATGCCCTTCAGGGGTCCATAAGTCACAGGCATCATAATATGTAAATCACATCTAATAATTAAAACGCCCAAACATGTGCATTAAAACCCCCTAAACCCAAACAAATCTCAAAACGTTATGCAACCTAACAAGTCTAGGGTTTGGAATGGTCTCAGGGTGTCCTATTGTGCCAGTCTCCCTTAAGTCAAGGTTGTTTCCCTAGTGGAGCTTGATCCAAATCATGCAAGTGTATGAGGTGGTGAGGGGAAAAACTTTGGGCATGGGGTGCATGTGATAGCACATAAATGTAACACTCACCTATGGGTGCCTTTGTTGAGGGTGAGTTACACCTTGCCATGGATGCAAATGTTTCCAAGCCCACTGATTCCCATTTATTTTTATCTTTGCTTTCTTCTTTTAGATTTCTTTCTTCATGCTGCAAGGAAAGAGTTGATGGCCATCGCCTTGGCTTGGTGACCAACTAGTGGCAGTGTCACCCACAAACATTTCACGGAGATGAGAAGGCTGGCTCATGATGAGACCCCCTTTCTCTTGGCCAAGCAACCAAGAGCCACTACCCTAGCTTGGTGACCAGTTGGGTGGTAGTGTCATACCGCTACATGTTCATGGTCATGATAGGTCGGCTCATGATGAGACCTCCTATCCATCAACAAATGCCTTGAGTGTTTTATTCATATGTGGGTCCCCTTTTTCTTGCTGAGAAGAATTTTAGTGCTTTCTCGTGGATCCCTGGCGAAGCATCTCAAAGGTTTAAATTCGGCTTTTAACTTTTGCCAGCTACATTGCCCCCTGGGCCTTTAGCCCCTTCTTATCATGAGGTAAGGTACAACCCTTTCCAAGTGGAGCCTTCCCCAATGCCCAAAAATGTGGATAGATGGAGGGGATAAGGATGGAAAATGGTAAGTATGGAGGGAACGGGCGATGACTCTTCAAAGATCCACTAGGTAACAACCTATCCTAAAAGGAAACCAACTTACTAGGGCACCATGTGACCCTCCCAGGTTTGAACAAGGAAAAGAGCATAAAGTCAAGCAAACGTTATGAAATCTAGAAAGATTCAATGCAACATGTCTAAATGTTTTAAAAATCAGAGCGATACATACCATGATACCCAGACTTATTACCTCTTGGAGCAAGACTCATTTCCATTTCAGGACCAAGCCGGTGTGATGAATATTGTTGTTGGTGATATGTGGATTGCACTGAAGAAAAGAGGGGCCCTCTGGGGCCATGCTTAAGTCGGTTGGCTCTCGACACTCCATGTCTAGAACCTGTGGGCCTCGAGACATGATCTCCTTAGTTATCCCTAGGCTAGGGGATAACATCTGGCTCCAACTCAGAGACATGTGCACACCGTAGAGCGCATGAGAACCTCAACATCTCTAGTATGACCTGTGTCTGCTAAATCTCAACAAAAGACATTAGTAATCCCTATGGTGGTGATATCACCCCTCGTCCATATATGATAAAATAAACAAATAAAAGCATCTCTAGTCTAACATATGATTATGAGCATACACATATACAAGTGAGACAAAATAATATACAAATGCAACTACAACTATACTAATATGAAATGCAATGGTATGTACAATGGATGCAAATGCCTACCTACCTCTACTTACATGTACTTACCTGTCAAATGCTAGGTATAAGCATACAACCAATACAACCACGCTAGCAATGTATCATAACACCTGCCTCTGTGCTTCATCATAAACCAAAACAATGACAAGTTAAGCACAAAATAAACATGAGTTAGCGCATGCATTATATCATAGGAAGTCGTAATGTCTAGCTCATGGAGGCGGGAGGGAGGGACAAAATCATGCCAATTCTCCCTTCCAAAAAAGTGATCAATCCATCTTAGAAAAGGATCGTGAGAGGTCAAGGATTCAAAGGGCTGGCTCAAAGAGTCTGAGGGTTGACTACCTTGGACGTCATCACTCCCTGGGGTCTAAGAAGGGATTAACAAGAACTTAGAGGGCAACTGAAAACTTCTCAAGGGAAAGTTGAAAGATTGAGATAATAAACTTCTTAAGGCATTCAACCTCCCCTTGAATTCTAACGGAAAGTTTTTCCCTAAAGAAAACTTGAAACAAGAGACATGTTCCCCAACTGCATCCTTAGTGACATAACGAGGTAAAGCAATCGGAGGGAGCTGGACAACCTTGTCACAAGTATCCTGCTTCAGGCAAGCAACATCCTCACCTTTATCAAAATTTGAGCACAACGACGATTGATAATCTTCTTCATAGAATAAATCCAAGTTCTCAAAGGAATACTCATCAAAATCCTCAAGGTATGACCAAAAATCATCAAGAGAACATTGCACTGGGTCATCCTTTGGCGCTTGGAAAACTTCTGTAATTATATCATCATCGTGTTGCCAAACGTCAAAATTATTAGGAACACCATATGATTGTTGTAAAGGCAACATTTGAAGATATCCTTCCATATCATAAATGGGATCCTCATCAGAACCAATCACAACCCACTTACGTCTTCCAACATGTATGAACTCATCAATATTATCAACCATGTCACTACCTTTATCATAACATGAAGGAATTAATGCATCCAAGGGCTCCTCTAATACTTCTTCACTTTCCAAATCATAAAATAAAGCATCGTCAAAATCTTGGAAATGGAAATAACTTACCGTGTTCACTTCTCGTTGTGCAGGAGTGTCAAAGGCTTGGATGAATTCATCAAATGGAAGAGCATCCAATACATCATCCCCATGACTAGTCTCTTTAATCATCTTTTCACCTTCATCAAAAAATGAAGGACCTAGCTCTTCCAAGGGTTCCTTTACTTCTTCACCTTTTGAATCATAGAACAAAGTGTCATCGAAAATCTGGAAAGGAAAATGATTCACCTCATTCTCTTTGTCTTGTGCAAGAGAGATAGGATTTTGGAGAGCTTCATCGGACAGAGAAGCGGATACTAGTGCCTCATCCTCATAACTCACTTCTTCAGTCAAGTCTTTGCTGCACTCTATTGAATCATGGGAAAAATCTTGCTTCTCTTCAAGGGGTTGACAACCTTCTTCATAAATATCTCCTTCCATATCAGAGGGTTCTTGGTATTGAGTATGGTACACATCCCTAAGATCTTCCACAATCTCACTGGTGAATCCTTCGTCCTCTAGGGCTATTGCAAGATTTTGAAGGGCATCTTCATATGTCTGGCATTGTGGTTTCACAAACTCAATAAACCTACTAATGAGGTCTATGAAAGATGATATACCCTTATCTTTGCAACAACCCTTAATCCAATCTTGCAAAAAAGACGACAAGGAAAGTATGCACAATTTTACCAGAACATCCTCCCCTTAAAATTCTATCTCACTTATATACTTCAAGAATTCTACAATGTGAGTAATTGGGAGGCCTCTGAATCTTGGAGAGTTGTTTAACCATTTTATATCAAAATAATGCGGGTATCCTTGAAAACTTTCAAAATCAATAGTTGGATACGCTTGTTCCCAGGGCGCCATGATCCCATGTCTTGAAAGTAACACGGAGTAGAGAGTACGTCAATGGAGTCTCCAAGTAAGCTTTGTGAAGTGAAGGCTTTGGATAAAGGATTACCGAAAAAGTGTCGTTCGAGGAAAATTGACTCGATGTTTCCCGACAACGGTGCCAAAAAAGTTATCGCACAATCTATACTTTCCTAAAGCCTAAAGGCAAGTAGGCCTTGTTATCGCGCAATTTGTACTTGTCCCAAAGCGAAAGGCTAAAGGAGGGCAAATTGGTGTAACGGGAGGTTGTCCTATCACTGTCACCTTAATAAGACACCTCTTTCTATTTAGGGATGATAGCCCAACGGAGACGTCCCCGGTGACCTGGGGGTTTGAGAAGGCAAAGGTTGAAGTGTCAATAAAAGATATCCCCTCTCACAAGTCACACCGATCAGAAAGTCCCAAAGTTTTAATCAATGAAGCAATGATATGCTTAGATGTACCTGCCCAAAACAAAGCAACAAGAAAACAATATCTTTTGCAAGTACAATTTGATGTTAGTGCTTCATAAAACCTTGGACTTGTCAATAAAAGCAATAAGTTGATGCAAGATGAAGAAAACAGAATTTTATAACAGCAATGTATACAAGATGATAGCTTCACAATAAATGCTTTAAAAGAGCTTCGCAATGACCAAAAATAATAACCCAATAATAGCAATATACTAGCACTTGTTGGAAGCTAATTAAGCAGTGTAAAAATCAACTTTTGCAATTGCTTTTAAGTGCTTTTACTACTGTAATAAATGGTTGTAGCTTAATTTTGTAACAACAGCGAGAAGGTTAGTGAATTAGTTTAATCCAGGGTTAGGAAAGATTAGTAGGTTACTTGAAGTAAAAGATTTAAGGGTTGGTTTCATCAATCAATCAAATTCAAGGTCTAGATCAATGCTTTTTAGGGCTAATGGGGTCACTTTGCAGCAACAAACTTGAAGGAAACAAATGATAATGTTGTTGAAATATTGTAACTGCAAAGAGTATTCTATTTATTATTGATATATTATTCATTAGATTAATCCCCTTTTGTGGATTGATCATGTCGGGCATTGTAAATGACCAAATCCCCTTTTGCGGATTGGTCAAACCCTAATTGTAATATGCATTATGAGAAGTCGGCCCCCAGAATTAATTAAAGTGGTTATAACCACCCAGAAGGAGAAGTCGGCCCTGCCAGTGGAAAGACACGTCCTTTCAGCACGTGCTCGATTGTATAAATAAAGGAGGCCAACGCCTCATTTGTTCACTCACTCACTTGTTCATCAGAGCGCAAGTTTGGAGCTGCTGTTGGAGAAGAAAGAAGAGAGAGAGAGGCGCATTACTTGGGAGAGGACTTTCTATAGTGCTTGGTTTATTCTCTTGGCATTGTATTGGCTATCTATATTAAGGAACTTTTTGTTGGGTTTTCTCCCCCATGAAGGTTTCCCAGGATAAATGATGTGTCTCTTGTGATTGTGTTTTTCTCAGTGATTCTATCTATGCTATGGTTATCTAGTGAATTGAAAAGAAACCTAATAATAGCTTAAACTCTAACATGGTATCAAAGCTAAGCTGAAGAGAGCATCTTTCACAAGAAGAAGAAAAACATCACTTTTGTCGTACATGAAATTTAGGGTTTTTTATTGAAGAAGAATTTCAGCCCAAAAGCCATCTAGAAAAGTGTGCCCTAGCCCAAGGAACTCTTTGGCACCTTCAACACAACTTTTCAGTGGATAGATTTCCTACAAAGTGAAACCCTAGTTTTCACCGATACCAGAAAACCAGAAGTACCAAAAGTACCAGAAAACCAGAAGCACCAGTCCAGAAATCCGTTGGTCAAGTTTGAGGGGGTAAATTTTGGATTTTCAAAAATCTGACTGCACCAGCTTACTTGGTTCAACTCGGCGCATCTATCCCCTTGATCAGAATTTCAAAATTTGAAGTTTGAAAAATTAGGGTTTCCTCATAAAACCCTAAGTTGCAGTTGCAGTTTCAGAATTTGTTGCAATATCAATTGGAATTGCAGTATCAATTGAAGTATCAGTTGCAGTACTAGTCGCAGTCACACTTGAAGTTCTTAAGAGTTGGTAATTATTACCACTACTACTAGATGGTGCCACTGCCTGCAAATGCTATCAGAGGTATGTACTCACATATGTTTAAATTGTTAAGCTTTAAAGGGTATTTGCAGGAGAAGGGATCTCTTGCCATAGATCCAGAAGGATCTCAAGATCCAACACATTCAGAGGAATAATGCAACCCAGGTTTGATTATTCTAATATGCATCTATTTGTAATGACATTATTTTGATCAATGTTGCATGTTGAAGCTTATGACCGTCATACTAACCTTTGGTCAAAAATTAAGGTCAGGTATTAGATGGATTAAAATTGAGATCATAGAGTTTGTTCTCTAACCCAACCTTCTGTCAAGATAGCATATTGTCATAGTACAAAAGACAGGTTGAAGAAAGCACTTGTCATCTTGAGTGAAGGAGACTTGGAAGAAAAGCAACACACTCATTCTTGAGGACAAGACTCCAGGTTCCTGGTTTGATTAATTAAGTTGATAAGATTCAAAGTTGCACATGACAAAGTTGATAACTACCCCATTACAAGTAAACACTATAGTTGAGGTAGTAGTCTTTGAAGAGTATTATACTTGGTAGCATGTGGGCATATTGAGATAAATGCTTAATGTAATAGATACAACTAACATCTCCTCTAGGAGAAACTTCTTGTGTTGATCCCAGGTTACCATGGAGGAATGTTTGATCACAACACTAGAAGAGTGTTGACCTCATTTCGTATTGTATTTCTTACTCTTGATCTTTGCTTCAGACAGGTCACAAGTGATAACTCTAAAGGAGCCACTGTGATGATTATTCGTGCTATTGTTTTATCTACTATTATCAAAAGAGTATTATTCTTGCTTGTTGTTTTGTTGACCTTGTTTCAAGTCACAAGTGGTAACCCTGAGGAAGCTATAGTGAAGGTTGTTGAAGGCAACATATTATATGAGACATGAAGCAGACTATGTACATGACCATATACACTCATGTACCAAAGAAGATGAAGAAGAAGCTATCTCTTGAGATTCAGAGTATCTCATATGAAGATTGATTGCAAGGAGCAGAAGGCTCCAAAGATAACCGAACATTAGAACGGGAAGCAAATCTCGTTTGAAGCCTGACTCTATCTTGCATATTTAGACTTGGTATTCAACACCAAGTATACCCTGTAAGAGATGATGAAGTCCTTGTAGACTCAGAAGAAATCGAGAGTAAGCCTGATCTCAGAAAGGATCAGATTAAGAGACAACTTCCAGGACTGGGAAACAGATGCCATGAGAAGACTAGATCATAACTTCAGAGACTCCTAGGATATATGAAATCTCCTGGAAGATTCCCTTGTTTCAATGACAAAGAAGGAAGCCAGTTAGAAAGACTAGAATATGGATTCTTCTGTGAGACTAGAAGATAAGTCAATATTGACTTCCAAGATTGATCTATACAAATCAAGCATGTTGCAGATGGACAAAGCCTAATGTGTGCCCAGAGAATTCTCCTAGCAAGAGGGAGAAAACTATGACGAGACACTTACTCCAGCAATTGAAGAAATAGTTCCAGTATTCATGAAGACAACCAAAACAACCATGATTCATATATAGTATGAGATGCAGAGAGAGCAAGCCCCATATTTAAAATTGAGTGGCAGTTGGTGCAGAACATTAGTTGGGTCATGGAGACATGACTACAATAAAAGATAGCGTTACCTCCATGAAAGAAGAAGAGCTATGTTCAATATCATTTATTGAGCCACTATCAGTTTCAAATGAAATTGTTGCCATGATGGAGTAGAGGAGTTACTCCTTGATTTCAGTAGTCACAGTGAGAATGGAGCAACCATTCTCAACTTTAGAGCAGGTGCAGGTGCAGGTGCAGAGTCCCAGTTCCAGAAGAACAGTTACAGCGAGAGTAAAGGACATACTCCCAGACAGTGAGACAGACAAGTGCTTTGCATAAAGCACATAGAGCTAGCACATGATTGTGAAGATTGAGTTGCAACTGAGCAAGTGTACTAGATTGGTACAATGTAATGAGAAAAATTGATTTGAAGATTGAAGATAGAAAGACTCATGTCTACCAGTTGAAGCAGGATCTGTACGTGTTGAAGCAAGCTCCTAGAGCTTGATATGGGAGAATTTACAGTTTCTTGAAGAGCTTAGGATTTACCAAGAGTAAAGTTGATTCTAACATTTAACTCAAGGTTATGAATGATGAGTGTTATCGCTCAGTTTGTAGTCTAGGTCAAAAAGCTGAAAGGTAAGGATCAAACTGGCGTAATAGGAGCTTCCCCACCCACTGTCACCTCGATGGGGGGCTCTTTCTATTCAGGGTGGCTAATCCCAAGGGAGACGTCCCTGGCAATCTGGGGTTTTTAAAGGCAAAGGGTCAAAGGATCAAGGTAAGTTTTCCCTTTCACAGATTACCGCCGAGAAGATAGTCAAAAGAAGATAAACCACAAGATAGGCACCTGTTTGCGAGACAAGGAAACAATAAAACTAAAATGTGCAACAGTGGTTAGTACTTCATAAATCAATGACTATCAACATTTAATGAGCATAGATAGTAGTAATTATTGACAAAGTCAATGATTGCAAAAAAAAATGACTATGACTTGTAATATTACTTCTCAATAACACTGGAAATGATATAGCATCAATATAGATAACCAACCCTTGAATTAACACAACGCTTTAGATATCATTAAGTGCTCACATACAATAGACTTGCTGCGTCACTATACTAAGGGTGACATCAACTGTGTTCTAGGGTTAGTTAAATAGGCAAGGAAGTCAACGTTTTGCAATTTGGCCAATGGAAATTATAAATACACCAATGCCTATCATTAGATGACTAAGCCACAACGTTTTATATCAAGCAAGAACCAAAAAGAGGCATGACGTCATCATTAAATTAGGGTTAGTAAGACGTTAGGGTTTCAAATTTAGGAAGTTTGAAAGGTTTGTTTTGACAGAAGAATCTCAACGTTGGAGTTCTAGACTAGTGCCTTAGGGTATAATGGAGTCAAGGAGTAAGGGCTAGGTCTCGGGAGAATCTAAATTCAAGGACAAGAGAGTTAGGCTTTGATGGTGCTGCAATGGCAGGGCCATGAAGTCAAAACCCTAAGGGGAGGAGGCTCATTCCGGTGTTGCTTAAGCAAGGCCTCATGCTCCTCCCTCTTTCCTTAAAAATCCTTGGCAAAAACGGCTAGCTTCAAAACATAAA
>ML777693.1:890433-914842 GCA_009831015.1 Picea engelmannii | reverse complement strand
GTCCCCTTTTTCTTGCTGAGAAGCATTTTAGTGCTTTCTCGGGGAACCCTGGGCGAAGCATCTCGAAGGTTTAAATTCGGCTCTTATCTTTTGCCAGCTACATTGCCCCCTGGGCCTTTAGCCCCTTCTTCTCATGTGGTAAGGTACAACCCTTTCCAAGTGGAGCCTTCCCCAATGCCCAAAAATGTGGATAGATGGAGGGGATAAAGATGGAAAATGGTAAGTATGGAGGGAACAGGCGATGACTCTTCAAAGATCCACTAGGTAACAACCTAGCCTAAAAGGAAACCAACTTGCTAGGGCACCATGTGACCCTCCTAGGTTTGAACAAGGCAAAGAGCATAAAGTCAAGCAAACGTTATGAAATCTAGAAAGATTCTATACGACATGTTTAAATGTTTTAAAAATCAGAGTGATCAATACCATGATACCTAGACTTATTACCTCTTGGAGCAAGACCCATTGCCATTTCAAGACCAAGCCAGTGTGATGAACATTGTTGCTAGTGATATGTGGACTGGACTGAAGAAAAGAGGGGCCCTCCGAGGCCATGCTTAAGTGTTCTGGCTCTCGGCACTCCATGTCTAAGACCTGTGGGCCTCGAGACATGATCTCCTTAGTTATCCCTAGGCTAGGGGATAACAGTGACCATCACTGGGAAAGGGGCATTACAATCCTCCCTTCTCGAGATTGCTTGTCCTCAAGTAACATCGGACCTGGGTGTTGTAGAATCTTTCCCCCTCCCAAGTAGCATCCTCCAATGGAAGTCCTCTCTACCTGACAAGATACTCCCTGATAGTCATGCTCCTCAACCTACGCTCCCTGTGCTCTGGTACCTCCTTCGGTACCAACTCCAACTGACCCTCCTCGTCTAATGGTGGAAACTCCTATGAAGTAGTAATATGTTATCCCAATGCCTTTTTAAGGCAAGAAACATGGAACACATTGTGTATCTTTCTACCCTCTGGTAACTCTAACTCATATAGCACCTCACCAACGCTCATGGTGGTGATGTAAGGCCCATAGAACCTGGGTTTTAATTTTTTTGAACTGCTCTTCTTCAGAGAGAACTGTCTGTATGGCTGTAGTCACAGAAAGACCAAATCCCCCACCTCAAAGTTGCACTCAACTCTCTGGCGATCTACGTACATCTTCTGCTGGTTTGTGCTGCGTGCATATTCTCCTTCAAGGTTTTGAGGATGTTCTGGCTTTCCTCTATCCAGTCCTTGGCTCCCAGAGCCCTGCTCTCTCCAAATATTGTCTCCAAAAATAAAGGTGCGTCGTACCCATACAGAGCTATGAATGGTGTCATCCTAGTGGACATGTGATATGTAGTTTTATACTAATACTCGCCCATATGAAGCCATTTCACCCACGTACGCTGCTACCCCCTACATAGTTCCACAGATACCCCTCCACCCATTTGTTGACGATCTTTGTCTATCCATTGGTATGTGGATGGTAACTGGTACTCGTAGCCAACTCTGTGCCCACTAACCTGAATAGCTCCTGCTAAAATGCACTAATAAACCACCCATCCCTGTCACTGACTATCTGCCTGGGTAGTCCATGCAACCTGAAGTTCTCCCTAAAAAATAGCTCTGCCACTTGCATGACCTTGTAGTCTGTCGGTATCGCGAAGAAATATGCAAACTTGGTCAGTCTGTCAACCACCACAAAAATATAGTCCCTACCCTGCACCCCGGGTAGTCCTGTGATGAAGTCCAAGGAAATACTCTCCCATTTCTGCTCCGGAATGGGTAGAGGATGAAGTAATCCAGCTGGGTGTGTCTGCTCAGACTTGTTCTACTGATAAGTCACACACTCTCGAATGTGTCTCAGTACATCATCCTTGAGACCCTTCCATGAGAATATCTCTCTAATCTTTATGTATGTCTTGAAGTACCCTTGATGCCCGGCTAAGGGTGAATCATGACATGCCTTTAGAATCTTCTCCTTCAAGGTAGATTTTGGAATTAAGTAGATTCAGTCCTTGTAGAAAATGATGTCATCTAGTACTTGGTATCTGTCATCTACCACTTGCCCATCCATAACCTCACAAGTAAATCTATTATTTGAGTATTCCACCAACAAGTGTGCCTTCCAATCTATGCATAAGTCCATCAATGAGCAACTCGTTGGTCTCCTGGACAAGGACTCTTGTAATGTCCCGTTTTTCCTAGGCAGTCAGGATACCGTGATGGTTTATACAGTTTCCCGTAAACCATTAGACGGATGAGTTAGGGAAATGATATTGGTAAAGTCACTTTCAAATTATAAAGTGAAAACTTAGGGAAATTGAGTTTATTAATATTAAACCCCTCTTTAAGGGTATTTCTCTCCATTTATTAATTAAATGAATATTATAATGGAGAAAAAGAAAAGTAAAGGGATAAAAGGACAAGCGAGGGTTGGAAAGCTCATTATTGAATATTGATTTAAAAAATTGGATTTTGGAGAAAGCTCAGTGAGCAAACGAGGGTTTCCGTTGGAAACCCATTTCGGCACTCGGATTCGGCAGTGAAACTATCTTCCCTAGCCGTGAGATTGGAGAAGTGATTCCGGCTTCTCATTTGCAGGTATTGGCATCGTGTTTCCGTGGAGATTGATTGGAGAGACTTCCGTTTCAGATCTGAGCAGAGAAAGACATTCTTCTTGGCACGTGTGGAAGGCTGGGCGTTTTTCCCTTTGAGCTGGGCGCACTTATCATCCTATTGCTGCGTTTTTCTAATAGTTGCTGAGATTCCCATCTTCCCAAGCCTATTGTTATCGCTGGGTGTGATCTTGGGCGTGCCATTGCTGCTGATTACAGTCCTAGGCAGCGTGCTAACTGTTGGCTGTATTTTCCATTTCCCATACGCTGTGGTTACTCTCTTCTTGTGTTGCGTGGGGGACTGGTGTGGGAATGTTGTTGGTCGCCCTCTCATTGGGTGGCTATACCTCACGTTGCAGCTGGTTTAATGCTAAGATAGGGGCTGCCATGATCCGGATTATTTTCGGCACGAAATGAGAGTGGAGATATAATAAAGAAATGCACAGAGATATCGCGTATATCCAGTAATATAACAAAAATATATCAGAGATGCAACCATAAACACATAGATACAGTAATACACGATTTCTATTAATGAAAGAAATGTACAGAGACTATAAAAATACAGAGTGAAAGACTCGCTAGAATGGTGGCAGCTTATCTCTGAGAAGAGATGTGACGGCTACTCGCATTCGCAAGAAGATGGTTACAATGAGGCTTTGGAGGCCTTTTCACAATAATCGGGAATGCCAAAAGTCCTAGACATCCAAAAACCTAACCCTAGGAGATGAAGCGCCAAAAGTCATGTGGGCCCCGTTTGGGTAAGTTGGTGCATCAACTTCCCGGGGTCGTAACTTTTGCATACGATCTCCGTTTTAGGCGTGTGATAGCTCGTTGGAAAGGTATCGTCGAGGAGATTCATTTTGGGGGCTCAATTATGCCTTCGGCTATTATTGAGAACCTCGATCTCGAAAAAACTTCATTTAGGCCCTCAAAATGGCCCCGGAAGTTAAAACCTGCTAAAAATAGTAAATTGCCAAAATGGCCAGGAAACTATTTTGAGCCATTTGGAAAAGGTGGGTGGCCCCCGATATCCACATGGATCATGCCACCTCCATAACAGCAACAACAGAATAATAATACCATGAATCGACCTTTACAGCAGCTCGTGGGACAGTTGGGGGCGATTTTTCTTGTGGTTGTGTGAGCAGTGAGGATTCTAACTCCCAACAACAGTTAACTTCATCATAGCTGAGAGGTATTCTTGCCTCATTTTGATTGTATTGGTACAGCATTCATATTTAATAAAACACAGCCATTGTTTAGTGAAATTGTCTCTCTACATATGAGTGTTTTGCATTATAATTTTATGGGTTTTGTTTAAAATCAAATTAAGACATTGTGCACATCATTGGGGAGGCATAAGGGGTTCAAAACTCATCATAACAACAAACAAACCAAAGAGACAGCCTGTTGTCCATCCAAATTTCACCTACAACCATCATTTACAGTAGTCTGCCAAGTGTTTGACGAAAGTCCAACACCAGAACTTGAAGGTTTTTCCTCACTTTTACAACTTATAATATTTCAACTCTACTACGACATTCCTTTTACCTTTAACATACTTGATGTCAAAGTCAAAGGCTTGGACCTTCGAAACCCATTTCTTCTGTCTCTCACTTAAGTCCTTCTGATCCAAGAAATATTTTAGACTATTGTGATCCGTCTTCACCACGAATCTACTGCCCACCAAATACTGTCTGAATTTCATGAGTGTGTGCATGATGGATAGAACAAAACATGTGCTCATAACCTCCTTCATTTTCTCAAAGGTGCGTTGTGACTCCTCTGTCCAATGGAAAGCACCTTTCTTTGTCAGATCGATGAGTGGTGCTCCCAACTGAGAAAACCCTTTGACGAACCATCTATAGTAACTGCACAACCCAAAGGATCCCCTCAACTATATGATGTTCTTGGGTGTTGTCCAATCCAGAATGGCCCTGATCTTCTCCTGATGTACCTATACCCCTTGCTCGCTGATAATGTGCCCCAGGTACAGTAGCTCTCTCATACCAAATTCACACTTGGATCTTTGGCATATAATGACTGTGAATGCATAATGGTCAGAACCTCATCCAAGTGTGTCAAATGTTCTTCCCAAGTCTTGTTGTAAATTAGGATGTCGTCGAAGAATACCAGAAGATACTTCCACAACTGTCCTCTGAAGATGTGATTCATACAAGACTGGAATGTGGCCGGTGCGTTGGTCAATCCAAAGGGCATGACCAAAAACTCAAAATGCCCAAAATGGCATCGGAAAGCTATTTTCTCAATATCCTGCTCCCTGATATTGATCTGATGATAACTAGAGCGAAGATCTATTTTGGTGAAGAAGATTGCCCCATGTAGGTCGTCCATCAACTCATCAATGCACGTGATAGGATACCTATTCTTAATATTCTTCTTATTAAGTGCTCGGTAATCTATGCACATCCTTAGTGTGCCATCCTTCTTCAAGACCAATACAACTGATGAAGCAAAAGGACTATTGTTGGGTTTGATGTGTCCCATCGAAAGCAATTCCTTGATTGGTTTCTCAATCTCATCCTTGAATCTTTTGGGATGTCTGTACAGTGCGGTGATCACTGGTGTCACCTCGCCTCTAACTCAATCGTATGCTCAAATCCCTTGTCAGGTGGACGACCTGGTGGTATCGATCCGAACACCGGTTCATTCTTACCCAAGAGTTCTCTGATTTGTGGGTGATACTGTTGTTTTCCCTCTGCATCCATTTTGGTGGTAATTAAGCACTTTGCCACATAAGCTACATCCCCATGTCTGAAGATCCTCTCCATACTCTTTGGTGTTACTGCCCGTGGTGCCCCTGTAGACATGCCTCTCAACACTACCTTCGACCCATTTGCATCTCTAAAGCTCATTGTCAAAGTTTGGTAGTTGAACCCAATTTCTCCTAGTGAATACAACCACTAAACACCTAATACTACGTCTGTGTCTGACAAGTCAACTACGTAGAAAGTATCTATCACTGTGTAGTTGCCCAGTTTGACTTCTAGGTCTGGTACTATGTTCAAGCAAGTCATGGTATAATTGTTGGCCACTGCTACTGTAAAGCCCTCAAACTCCTCAATCGGTAAGCCCCTCCTGGCTACTAGTGCTGCATCTATGAAGTTATGGGTTTCCCCACCGTCTATTAATGTTGTGATGCAATGCCCCTATACGAGTCCCTTGAGTCTAATGGTGTTGAACCTGGGTACCCCTGAAAGGGTTGCTATGGTGCCTCCTTTCACTGGTCTTCGTGGTTTTGTCTCCCCTCCCTATTGTGAATCTACCTGTGGTGGGGGTCTCTGTGGAGGCTGTCCCTCTTCAAGTGTGGCCTCCTCCTCTGAGCTACTGCCGGAAGCCAGACTGAACTCCTCTTCCTCCTCACTGTCTGAGACCACTTCTATATAGTGGATTTGTCCCTTTCCCATGGATCGGTGCCCTGGGACCCATGGATCTCTGCATGCGAAGCATAGCTTCTTCCTCATTAATCCTTTCCGGGTCTCATCATCCAATTTTGTTCCCTTTCCAATCCCTTTAAGGATTCTTTTGGTTCTTATCTCTTTGTGGTATAAAGGGTTTGGTTAAGGTCTTCTGTTTATGCATTGAGTCCCCCATGTCTCTAGTGCATATGATAGCATCCTATAGGGTATGAGGCTTAAAATCCTTAACCTAGACCCTCAATGGCTCTGTCAATGCCTCAATGAAAAACATCACCAATCGATGCTCAGATATGTCAGAAATTGTAACTGATTTCCGTTGAAACTCTGTGATGAAAGCCTCGACTAATCCGGTCTACCTCAACTGTGTCAAGTCCCTGAAATGGAGCTCTGGATCCCTCCTATCAAATCTCTCCATCAAACGCTCAGTGAACTCCAAGTAGGATTTGATGTGGTTGTGACCCAATGTCACCAGCCCATGGTACCACCACTCGTGGGCTTCCCCCTCCAAACGCAATGTAGAGAAACTGATCGCCTCTGACTTTGACATTTGATTGGGCTTGAAATATGTGTCAAGCTTCTGCACCCATGCTTGGGCTGAACATTTAGCCGAACCGTCGAAAGAGGGGATTGTCAATTTCTCGATTTTCCTAATAAAGTCTATGTTTTGTGGCTGCATGTTTCCCCTTTGCACCTCTCTGGGCCTGTTTCGATACCAGATCGAATAGTAGTCCACAAGACTCATGTCTGCGTGAAACTCTGGACCTAGTGCCAAGTAATCTTGCTTGTACTCTGCAAAGGGATTTGCTAGCCCTGTCTTCCCTTGTCCGACTTGTCCTTGTCTTGGTTGTCCCTGTCCTGGCTGCCCCACCTGTTGTCCCACCTACTCTCTTGTCTGAAACTGTGGGAATAGAGGTATGGGTATTTTCCCTATTGAAGTGTAGGTACGAGTGGGTGTCATCTATCCACTTGTACCTGCTACATGCCTACTGGAGCCACTCACTCCACCTCCCTGGTGTCATGCATGACCCACTGCTCCCCCTACTATGCTAGCACCAATCGTGCTCAAGTTGTTCTGGATGATCTGGGAGTTAAGCGCCATCTGTGCTATGGCATTCCTCATCTCTTGTTATCCTCTGACTAGGTCATTCAACATGGCCCTGGTACTATCAAAAGGATGCTCTGTGCCACCCCCACTGCCCTCCGAGTAGTCCTCTCCAGAACCCATATCTCTCTCATCCTCTGCCTTTGTCTCTACGCTGATGTGGTCTTTGTATTCTGTTTCGGCCTTTGAACCTTAACTGATGTGGAAGGGGTTGTAGTCCCTTCTATTCCTGTACCTTATGTCCCTACTGTTGCCTTTGTGGTAATGTACGCACTTGCCTCCGATGTGACCCCTACCTGATGAATGAATTTCCCCTGTTCTGGGAATCATGGAGTCCTGAGTTAAGCTTCTTCACAGGATGGCAGGAAGAAAGCTCTGATACCACTAAAATATCCCAAATCCCTCGATCTGGATACTTATTGCTACATTGGTGATCTGGCTGCAGATCTGATACTCTGGGGGTTTCTAGATGCGTTTAAAAAGGTTTTTGGTTACGTTTTTGGTTATATTTATGTGTTTTATACCATGCATGCAATTTTTTTGGAACCCGGAACAACTCAATAGCTTTATTAAGTAAAATAATTACAATATAGCACGTGGAAAATAAAGGAAATAACCTCAGTTACATCTCGTAGAGAATGACCTTAGCTAGAATACAATGCAAAACACTAAAGAAAATAACCAGAACAATAGAGATAGGCGGATCTATGGTCATCATTGAAGATCCACTGCATGCGTGGCCGGATCTGTTGCATGCAACCAAAAATACCCACGACAACTATTGCAGGAAACTGGAAAACTCGCCTTGGTAGGTATACTCGTTCGATCGGCCTGAAAACTGTCTCAGAATGGTCGCCCTGCTGCCTAGTACACTTCCCCTATCCGCGGCTTGCAAATCTGACCCTTTGCTAATCTACCAGAACCCCAGATGGATTCCCTCAACCCCTGCGCACTTCCCTCAGCTGGATATCACGATTTGGATGTTTTACCCGATGGAATGCTATGATAATTGTCCCAATTGAAGCACCTCAGTCTCCTCTCCAATGGGTTAAAATGATTTTTCCTGATTCGCCCTAGTTGGGCTTAGCAACCCCAAACTGTGTCCTCAAACCCCACGCACCTCCCTGGTGAATTTCACACTAGTCTGCTTTGTACCTGTATGCTGTTGTAGAATGAAGATGAAGCTCAATGAAGCACCAAGATGGTACTTCCGACGGCTAGGGTGTGTCTCTCAACACCGAAGCCTGTCTTAGGTGGTGGTTTCCTCCAGAAATCCACAAAACAATGCAAGGTCGACTCCTCCTCTCTAAAACCTGTTTTTGCAATTTTCAAATCAACATAATTCCCAATTAGGTCGACTTTTCTCCCTTTATACCTCCTCTCATCTAATTCTCCATTCACTTACTTAATTAAATGACTTTTCTCCTAAGTTATGATTTAATGTTCACTTAAGTCATTTAAACCCCCTTTTTGTTCTAATTAGACGTTTACTTTACCACTTAAGTGACTTTTTCCCTAAGTTTCACCTCAATAATTAATTAAGTCACTTAAACCTCCTTTTTCCTCCTTTTACCTCCTTAATGTCACTTTCATGTTAGACTTTGGTGAATGGCATTAGTTAGAGGTGTTATTCCCCTTTTTGTCTCGACTATAGTCTACGGGAACATATACAATACTTGGTCAATCCTTGTAGTGACCATCACTGGGAAAGGGACATTACAAAATAGGCAATGTAGGCTAGTAGCTTGTTGTTTTTTTTACTTTAGAGGCAGCTGTTTAGAGCCTCGTTGATTATGTATTTTGTTTCAGATATGTATTGCACTTAGTGCCATTTTGATATATTCACCCTTACATGGTATATACATGAGTAAACTTTGCATATTTTGTCTCTAATGGTTTTGAATCTTTAAAATATATTTTTTCATTAAAATTTTAATATTTTATGTAGTTTTTACTATTTAGTAAACTGAAAATTCAAACCGGTCTGATTCTGAGACGAGTCCAAGTCGAGTTTGAGCAAACCCTCAGCCGATTTCGAGGCTGAGTGTGAGTTTTAAAACATTGATATAAATTACCCAATACTGAATGTTTGCCTTTTGTTTTTACTAGGAAAGATAAAGATATTTTTTTTTCTACCCTAGACTTAATTATCCAACAAATAATTGTGGAACTAAAACTATATTGTGCAAACTGTTAGTTCTTCCCAACTAACAGTAAATTTCATCCAAGGAATGGAATTATGCGCATAACTGCCCTGAAAAAATAGGTCCGGAAATGAGAATCAAATGCACTTTCTATTAACTGAGGGAAGAGTGAAAAACAATATGCTTCGATGTATTTAAGCTTATGTGGGCAACTTAATCGTTTCCTTTTCTTGACTAGAGACAAAAATTGGCTGGGACCAAGCTAAAACTGATAGAAACGTATGTTGCTAACAAGAATAGGTTGTGGAAAACCATCCACGTATACAAATTTTATCACCAAACTACTACACTAATGATTTATGGATTACTGCATCCCTGTTGTAACTTAATATTAAATGAACAACAATTTTCTGATCATTTATGGACTGTTAGAGGACTTCAACAATTAATATATGTGAACTTCTTGAATACTTTTAGATCCAATGATTTATAGAATTCCTGTGTCCCTGATGTAACTTTATATCAATAGAAAAACTATTTTCCTGATCATTTATGGACTGTTAGAGGACTTGAACAATTAATATATGTGAACTTCTCGAATTCTTTGGATCTAATGATTTATGGAATTCCTGCGTCCCTGTTGTAACTGTATATTAAATGAACAACTATTTTTCTGATCATTTATGGATTATTAGATGACTTCAACAATTGGTATATGTGAAGTTCTCTAATGCTTTTGGTTCTCATAATTTTTTCAAGAGAAGATAAGTTGTTCCATTTACTCTATGTGCATGACCTTTTACATTAATGCTACTAACATAGCCTGAAGCTTGTGAGCCCTTGATAAAATGGAACATGTGTATTAAAGGATGTCATATAAGTCGTGACCCACTGAAGATAATACAAGTTACAAAAAAGAGCCTAGTAAGAGTCATCCTCCTAAATACATCATGGAAGCCAACCAATCAATTCACTACCTGAACAGAGAATCAATATGGGGTCAAACAGAAATTTAGGTCATGGAGCAGTGAAATATAAATATTGTGATGATATTCTAAAGAAGCCTAAAAGAGTATGAAGCCAAAGATAGGAAGTGCCTTGTAGAGTCCAATTTCAGTGTTGTCTATTAGAGGAAAATGGATCTAAGGACTGCCATCAATTCTATTTGTATTGATTAGCCACCAGATGAATACCTCTAGCTCTCCATGTGACTTACCATCATATCTCTCTGAGCCACCTCCAGCTCAACACCTACATAATTTTAGCTGGGTCTCTCTAACTAAGAAAAGGCTTTGTAGATAGACTCATCCTCGGATTAGAATGGGACTGAGGTTTGCATAGTCATATATTCAGACACATTCAAACATCCACTATAAAATTCCAAAATCCGCATATCACACCCAACAAAGGAGACACTTTTCTGTTGTCAGGAAGAAATAACATTAATAAAAAGGACCAATGGCCTTCCCTACACAAAATTGTGTTGTTTATTGAAAACACTTTTTAAATAGAGATTTCCACATAGATTATGGTCTGCAAACATGGCCCTAAAATATCACCAACTTTTAAATTTCCAGGGTCGTGCTATTTGCAATCCATGCATGTATTTTTGAGACAATAACAGGTTTAGGCAAAAACAGTTTGATCTCCATTATAGCATTCACATATAAGAGAGAGAGGATGGAAAGTACCTTTGAAGTTGGGTCTAAAGCCATAATGTGTGTTCCCAGGATTCACCAATTTCTCCATTCCATTGCCAACAACTACATTTTGCTGACTATAAGTATGCACAGTTTGTTTTGATTCATATCTGTCATCAACTTTCTTCTGGTACTCACAAGTTTTGAACTCCCACAAATTCCACAGCAAAATTGCCACACCACCAAAAATAGCAACACCCACAACCATGCAGAGAATGAAACACAGTCCTTTCAACCACCAAGGAGCATTCTCATAATGATTGATGTAGAATGTATTTGTCAGCGCCATTGTTACGGTGAAACCAACTATGGATGAAGCCAGGTAGATCCCTGCCCAAATAATATTCCCTGTCCCGACCAAACTTGACATTGGTTTTCTTTTTATATCAGGGTTACATAAAGAATGGGTGCCATTCGCAATGCCCCCAATTTCCTGCACAGTAAAAACATATCATAAGTGTGTTCATCAATCTAAAGAACGCTAGATAAGAGGTTCTGCATCTAGAAAAATGTAGAAGGAAATAAGGTAAAATCATGACATTTACGCAAAAGGTAATGTTACCAATTCAGGTCCTGATTCTTGTGTCACGTGGACTTGGACCTCAAGGCGTATCTTGTTAGTGAATTCTGGACAAATTGATTCTGCATCAACTAAGTCGAGTATGTAAAGCTCTGTTGATTTTTTGACTGCCCAAATCAGCAATACATTTTTTGGTAAACCAAACTGGCCTTGTTCGATACGATGAAGGAGGTCTCGCAAGATAGCCACAAATGGTGAAATTCCAATGCCACCAGCGACCAGAATCAGATTACTATAACTACATAAACAAATAGAGATATTTTAGACAACATCATTGTTTGATTTTAGTTCTAGAAAAGAAAAACAGAAATCTTATGCAATGGCCAATTGTGTTGTTCATATTCTCTTTAAAAGTACTCAATACCAACACTGCAGTTCACTTTCATAATCCTTATGTACATCTGCTTGAATTTATTGCATTAGTGCTGCATAGGCGCTAACTGATTAAGTTTATTCTCAACTTCCAGCTAATCAAATTTCCTGGTTGCCGATTGTTACCACCTAGCATCCAAGTGGAAAAGCCTAATCCATGGATGCAACCTTGGAGTAACGAACATTAGTTGTATTATTGTCACCTCTGGATGACTTTCTCTACACTTTTGGCCGGCACTCTAGAGGCCAAGGGGTATCTCTCAATTATACAATGGTTATTATGAACATTAGTTGTATTATTGTCACCTCGGGATGACTTTCTCTACACTTTTGGCTGGCACTATAGAGGCCAAGGGGTATCTCTCAATTATACAATGGTTATTATGAGAGCCTAAATAAATTTAAATATGATTAATCAAAGTGATGCCAAGATTTACTTTAATGATAAAATAAATGAATCCCACAAAGATATAACATGTAAAACATAAAGGATTCAATGACTAGTGATGAAATGCTTTACAGAAGTTGCTTTAGCCTTAATGAAACGAGCATATATCACATCAATTCACTTAAATGCTAAAGCAATTAAGAAATGAGTGGATTAAACTCAAAATCTGGTTTATAATGCTTAGTAAAGGCAAATTTCCAGAGTTGAGCCTTTGTGGTGAGAACCACTTGCTCAAACCATTTAATGATGTAAAATTAGGCTTGAAGAGATAAATTGCAAATCTATTTAGTGATGTGTAAGATGAATTTCCAAATTTGTAAAATACTAATTAATAACCAAGTAAATCATAAATTCTTGAAGAAATGAATTTAGGTTAAACAAGAATTTGGTAAAAGAAATGTTGAACTTGAAATAACCCCAAATTATTATCTATGAAATAAGATAATCTCAAGTGAAAGATGAGTCTTATGAACATAAAACTTAAAGAAACTACTCACAATTTGATAAAGAAATATGAATCTTGAACAACAATACCAAATTGTAAGTTTTAATGATAAGTCTAGAACATAACTATGAAAATGATAAAGCACTAGACGTCGTGAATTCTCAAATCTGATTTATGTTATGCAATAATATATTTCAGATTTGTCTTAATGAATAAATGACTTCAAGTCAAAAATAAATCATGAAAAGATACAAACTTGAAGTGAATCAGTAAAACTTGAAAGTAAATTCAAATTAATGATTATGAAGAGACAAGTCCAAAATATAACTAGACTTGTCCAATTGCAAAATCTGATTTATGAATTGAATTGTTAAATTTCAAATTTGCAATAAATTATGAAAGTAACACTAGGTAAAAAGATATACTTAGAATAAACAAGTCAGTGTGTATCGCAATAATGAGGTAAGATATTGAACCATGAAACAATTCCAATATGTGATTTAAAGCAAGTCTTGAAGTGACTAGACTTGATTAAAACTTGCAAATCCAACTTATGTTATGAGATTAATTTTGGATTTGCTTAAATGAGCAAGATCAACCTTAAGTAAACAATAAAAAATTAAAATAATAAACTTAAGGCAAGATCACAATTAGAACTTCAAGTATAAACCTTGAAAAATAGATTCTAACTTGTTATAATAAATCAAGTCTACATGAGATCTTACGTAATGAAATAAAACTAGACTTGATACTACTTGCAAATCTGATTTTTCTTAGATATGAGATCAATTTCCAGATTAGCTTTTAATAAATACAATAGCCCAAAAAGAAGATCAAACTTGAAATGCAAGTTTAGAGCAAGAAACTTCAATTAGGTTTTCAATATAAGAACTATAACCCTAATTGAAACAAACAAGTTTAGAATGTAAATATACTAGAGTTAAAAGCAACTAGTCTTGATTTATTGCATACATAGAACATCTTACGTAGACTTGACATAAATGCATAATCTATAAGTGTTCTCTTAAAGTTTCATCTCTAATTTCTAGTTGTAAGCTTTTCTTGAGTTATATTCACTTGCATATCTTGGGTACAACTAGTGCACTTCAAAGTAATTGTTACTTTTACATCTTTGTTCTTGGCCATAAACTTACTCTGGATATTGGGTCTACATTGTTTTTCGATCTGAAAAAGAAAGAGGGAAAAAGGGATAGAAGTTGATAGTCGGAGATCCCACGATGAAACATTTGAAAGTAAAAAAAACCTTGATCAAGAGTTTTTCGTTGTACTTACAAAATTGAATGTGGAAAGAACCTTTAGATCTATATTTCTACTTTGATTCCCCTCCCCGTTCTATCCTCAATATTAGATCTATTTTCAGCTGAATCAACTAATTTCTCCAAGAGGTAGGAGAAGTCAATCTAGCACAATCTCTTTTCCCTTGGCTTTAAGGGGAGGACACAAATTTTAAAAAGGCAAAAGTCAAAGCATTTGGAAAAAAACGATTGATTTCTATCAATAGATCGGCAAAAAAAATGAACCATGAAATAGCTAACACAGGTGCTATGGAAAGACAGGTCTTTAGATGTTGCATTGTAAATTCTTCTTATCGATCATATTGTGTAAGTGATTCAACCATATCAATAGTTATGAATCCTACGGGAAACTCAGAACTGATGAATATATGTATAATGTGATTCGGGCTCTGGTCCGAACAGGAAAAAGATGTTTCATCACCAAATTTTGCTAATTAATAATGATCTACTAGATAAAAGACCCTACATGCATGTATAAAGTATTTTCACTCACGAGATCGAAGAGAAATGAAAGTGAAAAAATGTGGGAAACAAATTTTTAACTCTATAAAATAACATTGTCTAATGATTAGAAGGGATGTAGTGCAACTTGGTAGCATGTTTGTTTTGGGTACAAAATGTCACAGGTTCAAATCCTGCCATCCCTACCTTTCCCTTCATTTCTATGGAAAGCGAGAGGAACGAAAGATCATTTGATATCGATTCGAATGGATCGATCAAATAATTGAATCGTGTCAAATGCGAAAGTGTTTGGCTCTAAGAGTATCAAAGAGAGGTATTTTTCTCTTAAAATTTCTCTCTAATTTCTAGTTGTAAGCTTTTCTTGAGTTATATTCACTTGCATATCCTTTACTTTAGGAAATATTTGTTAAGATAAATCCAAAATAATATCATAAAACCCTAATTTGGATTTACACTTTGATTCAAGTCTATTATTTCATGGTGATAATATTTGATTTAGACTTGTTACAAATATATTGGGTTATTTATTTTTTGAATATATTGAAGACTTAGTTGATGATCTAACCCTAGATCTTGGTTTAAAATGCTCACTTACTTTCTTGGGTTGATCTATCTCTTATTATAAATTTGGAATTTGCATAATTAAACACATAAAACAGATTTGCTAACATAAGACAAACCAAGTTCATCTTGGACTTGTCCTTAAGCACATATTGGATTGCTCTTAACGTCACACTATTTAAGGTCAATTTGTTCTCTAAGATTAATCTTACATCTCTTGTTCTTATATTTGATTTGAAGTTGTTTTCTAAAGGATAATTTGAATCCACTACATGACACATTCACTAAATTGTCATTAGTCTACTTCAAAGTTTTATCATTGACTTGGGATTGTAATCAATAACTTGCAAATCTGAAATATCTCTATTGCATATCTAATAAATCAGATTTGAGGCTGAATCCACTTGTTTCTTATTCAACTAAAGTATCTAAGTGGATGGTGGTGATTTTGTGTTTGTTCTCCAAAGATCTATCTTAAAGCATCAACTCACTAAATTGTTGGATCCTTTATATTACTTATGCTATATTTTTGTGGGATTCACTTGTTTTATTTGTTGAAATAAATCTTTGCATTTAATATCTTAATCATAATCAAGATTTTCTTAGTATCTTATAATAATCAATCATATATCAAAGGGATACCCCCCTTGGCTCTTGGGAGCCAGCCAAAAGTGAAGGGGAAGTTGTATTGAGATGACAATGATATAACTCCCATCCATTCCATTACCCCAAGGTGGTATTTGTGGATTGGAATTTTCCACTTAGATGCTAGTTTAGGAGGTAACAAGACTCATCAAAATGTTTCTTGGTTTTGTCTTCAATATCTACAATATTTTCAAAATCCCTCCTTTGCTCATCCAACTCAACCAACTATTCTATCTTGGTTGAACTGCCTACTGATCTGAAGTGAAATGTTGCAGCAATTTGTGTACAAGAATCTTCCAAATGATGGGTGAAATCTCATTTATTCCATAGACTAGCTCAAAAGGGATTTTACTTGCATCTCTTTTCTTGGTGATGCGGTCTATGCATAGGGAAAACTTCAGATTGTCGTCCCAACATTTTTTTGTTATCACCAAGGGTCGGGTCGTCTTTATGATCTTTATTAGATTCTTTTTGCTAGATTCCATCATGCCATTCCCCCAAGGATAATAATCTAATGAATATGAGATAATTATGCCATAATAAAGAAAAAAATTCACCAATTCAATGGATCTGAATGCTTGGGCATTGTCCATAGTGATTTTAGTTGGAACTCCAAATATTGGGACAATATTCACTTCTATGAGGCCAATTATCAACTTTCTCATTGCCTTCTTCACGGGGCATACCTCAACCTACATAGGGAAATAATTCACGGGAGTGATGATCCATTTATACCCATTACTTGAATTCCCATGGAATTCACCAATAAAATTCAAGCACATTGCTAGAAAGGTGCCTCAACCACCATAGGTTGCAAAGCTAAATCCGCCACCTTTTGTTTTCTTCAAAAAAATTTACAAGGTTGATAAGATCTCACAAATGCATGCACATAAAAAAATTATACTAGGCCAATAATAACCTACCCTCAAAATCTTGTGTGCGGTTTCCTTTGCTCCATCATATAACCCATTGTACAATTCTATCATATTCTGTGCTTCAAGGGGATCAAAGCATCTGAGAATTAGACCATCTAGAATCCTCCATCCCAAACCTCCTTGGGTGAGACAATATTTCATTGCTATCAACCTCAATACCTCTCTTTTAATGCTAGGCAATTGAGTAGTACATGACAAATTTTGCAAGTAGTAGATAATGTCCTTATACCACTCATGTTGTTGCAGATCTTTGAAAACTACCAAAGTCAACTCAGGGCTTCGCTTTCCTTCAAGCTGTTTTGCTGCTTCATTTTTTTGCGTGAGCAATCTGGCCAATCTTTGAACCTTTACCAACTTGGTATTCTTCAATTCTAGATCATATTTTTGAATTTTAGATATCCACTTTTCTCTTTTTCCCAATCATTCCCGCTAAAACAAAATATCCTTTACCATTGGATGAGGCAAGCATGCAACCATCCTATAATTCCCTATATAACTTTTGAACTGCTTCAAAGCTTGCATCTATGCATAGGCTTATTTCTCCATGACATAATAATCCATTTCTTCTCCTCGAAAGACCTACTCAGAAAGGCTATGGGATACCCCAAATTTGATCATTCTTCTACAATAGCACCTCTGCAAGAGCATCTTTTGATGCAAACGAGAAAATCTGAAAATCCTTATCATAATTTGGACTTACCAAGGATGATGCTGAAGAATCGACTTTTTAATTTCTTGAAAGGCTTGCTTGCTTTTTGTACTCTATTTAACTTCATGATCCTTCTTCAACATGACTAAAATGCATTTGGTGATTTCAACAAAGTTCAGTATGAACCTCCTAACGAATTTGATTTTACCAAAGAATGATTGTACTTCCTTCTTATTTGTAGGCAATGGCACCTACTGAATACATTCTATTCTTGTTGGATCAATTTTGACACCATATTTGGATACAATGTGGCCCAACAATTTTTGTTCATTCACCACAAAAAACTATTTCTTTCCATATCTTCTACACCTTTCAATCACCTATTTGAAATGGAGAACATGTGCATTACTATCTTTAGAGACAACTGTCAAATCATCTGGATAAATCACAATAACCTTACCCATAATTTATTTGCCTGCATAATCTATAGCTCTTTGAAATGTAGATCTAGCATTTAGAAATCTGAATAGCATCCTGAGATACACAAAATTCCCCCATGGTGTGGTGAAAGAGGTCTTATGTTGATCCTCTTCTTCTATAAGCATCTGATTATAACCTAAAAATTCATCCAACATAGACATCATACTTGATCTTGTAACTTTATAGAGTAGATGATCCATGTTTGGGAGAGGATAGTTATCTTTGAGGGATAACAAATCCAATTTTTTGAAATCCACACATAGTCAGATCTCACAATTCTTTTTTCTTCCTAGCACCAAATTAGCCACCCATCATGAATGCTTAGTGGGAGCAATGATCTTAGCCTCCAACATCTTCTATACATTCTTTTGTATGATTGGTGCAAGTTTTGAGTTTATGGCCCTCTGCTTTTTTCTAAAGGGATTTGCTACATCTTTCAAGGGAATAGTGTCCTTGATGATTTCCCTTTTGTAGGCCTTGAAATCATCATAACTCTAAGAAAATATATCCATGTATTCTCTAATGAGGGCGATTTATCTTCTTTCTTCAATGCTACAATCCTTCCCAATTCAAATGAACCTTGGGCTTTCTTCTGAACCAATATTGATCTCAATAGTATCTTCGGGTTTGCTTGACTCATGAGGTTTCTTAAATCTGTCATGACGGTCAAGATTTTCACAAATGAAATGAGGCCCTTCGGGATTTTATTTTCCCTATACTAAATATTCATCTCTCCCAAAAGTGAGTCACTTTCATCTTGCCAATTGATGTTGCAGTAAGAGAATTCCTGCATGTTAGCCGAGAATTTGACAACCTGTGTATCATCATGAAAGACTAGCCAACGATCAAAATTATCAAGAACTGGAGGCTTGAAAACAACCTCTATTTTGCATTTGTCTTACAACATCTCATCACAAGATTGGAGGGTTGCTACTACCACAACCAATGTATAATCTTGCATGTTTGATTCCCTTGGGACAATGGTAATGGAAAAGGCATGAAACATCTCAATAGTATATATATATATATATATATATATATATATATATATATATATATATATATATATCAATTTGTCATTCTTCGTTGCGCATCAATTTTTGACTTGTTGTACTATCAGGTTAGAATCTCCAACAACTTTCAGCACTTTTACATTCATTTCTCTTGCTAACTCAAATCCCAACAACAATGATCCATACTTGCACCATTATTAGTGCAATCAAATTCTAATTTGTAAGAGAAAGGAATGGTTTCACCTTTGGGTGATGTGAAGTTAATTCTTGTTCTAGTGCCTATCCTCGATTTGGCCCCATATCTACCAAATAGATTTTTCATCATCATTCATGTTTCTATCCAAGAGAGGAACTAATGATTGAGCCATGTCAGCATAATTCCCACAGTCATCTTCATTACATACAAATTCATTCATTGGTTCCTTTGGGTCTTCAACATGGCACTTCATCATCTGCTCTATATAGTTTGACATACATGTTTTCTACTATAGGTATGGTAGTTAAGATCAATCCAACTGAATGCTTCCACCTAAGTTTGCAACACATTTTCTGGACAACATACCCCATGCATCTGGTACATCGATAACAACTACAACCATCAAGATATTAGTATCTAGATGTGCAATAAGTCTAACCTGAGGATCCTTGATTATTCCATGCACCTTGATCTCTCTAGAATCCATGGCACACACATTCTTGTAAGGTGTTGTGATTTGAAGCCCTAGTTGATTCATAACCTTGAAGAACATCACATTGCTTGATGCACTTGAGTCAAGCATGTAATTATGTAGCAACAAATCATTTACTATCAAAATGGTATAGAACGGTGATTATTGTTTCTTCCACCTTGATTCATACCTTAACAATCAAGGTTGTCTTCAACTTCTTAAAGCCCTAATAGCCTCGTAACCTTCTCTTTTTGGGCGTGATTTTTCATGAGTTCCTTCAGAGGCACCTAAATCTTCACCATAAAAAAATCTAAATTGTGAACATCATCAATTTGTATACCCTTTCTTGGTTGTATTGTTGTTAATTTGGCTGATTTGTAGCAACCTTAGGTGCTGGTTGGGGCTCTTCCTTTGCTATGATTACTTGTGCTAAGGAATTTCTTCTTTTCACCATTTTTGGCCCAAATTTCTATGGTGGAAGCTTGTTCATTTCTTGATTTGTTTGTTGATTTGTGTGGGTGTAAGTCTTCACCAATTTGTTTGTAATAGCCATAATTTCTTGGGCCCAAGGCTCATCACCAAAGAATCCCTGCAATCTCCTTGCCTTGATACTTCCCCTTTTCACCTCAGCCATTCATTCTTTAGGAATGGTGTAAGTTCTATCATCTAAAGAACATATACAATACCAATCACCAACATAATTCCAATTATCTGTAGAATCAAAATTTTCTAATGTACCTTCATCTGTGATGTTTTGGATTTGGTGCATCATCGTTCTGAAAACTAAGCATGTATGTCCTCCATGAGGCTCATTACATGGCCTACACCAATATGGATCTTCATCCTCAACCAAATTGGTAGGTACCAAAGATACAAGAGGTTTTGGCTCCTCAATTCTTCTATTCCTATCAAATTGAAAATTTATTCATGGCTGAGCATTTGGTCTCAACTAAAATTGACCTTGCTGCCCTCTTTTCCAACCTAATCAATCTATTGTTCAATGTTTGAATAGTTGTGGTGAATTTGCTCATTTCTTCCACCCGTTTCCCCATCATATCTGGAGATGGATCATTAGAATTCATGTCCCTTGGTTTCATTTCAGCTTTAGGGCCTGTTACCTCTCCAGGAGGTACCCAAGAGTTTTTCACTTAGCTACACCATTGTAAGCCCAAGGATGCAAGTTAAAGCCTTGTAAACCATAATGGATGATTTTTGCAATGGACTTCCAGACTTAGTCCGATCATGATCAATCCCCTTATGTCCCCATCTCACTATCTCTCGTCCTAGATAGGATTGGAGCTCGTGGCACAAATCTATTGGGACACATGATTGTGTGGAGCCACATGTCTTATGTAGGGGTGATTGCAATTTGTGGGGCCTAGTCCGGTCCATGTCATGCACACCTATGTCTTCCCACATGGTTATCTTATATTGAGTCTATAGGCATCCCTTGGCCATGGTGCATTATCATTTTTATTCTAAACATGGCAGTCTCACAAACTTTTCATCATTGCACGTATTTTGAGGTAGTGGTGCCTGAAGGCAAAAATAAACCATGGGTTCAAAATGAATAGAAAAAATTCACAAGCAAAACCCATATTGCAAAATTGTGATTGATGAAACATTAAGTGAGTTTTCATCGTTGCACATCTTTTGAGGCAGTTCATGGATCCCAATGCAGTGGGTCCCCAGAGGCAAAAATACAACATGGACTCAAAATGATTGTAAAATTTTTATGAGTAAAACCCATATTGCCATTTTTGGATTGATGAAGTATTAAAGGAGATAGGGCCTCCCAAAGGAAAATCATCCCATTCTCCTAAAAAGGACATTGAGCACATTTTCCAAGTCAAATGGTCAAATGAGGTAAAAGTTGTGGTCTACTTGCCTTGGAATTTTTTTAGCAAATCAAAGATGCTCCTCTATTCAAGAAAATTAATGAGTTTGTTCATTAAATGACCAAATTGTCCTCTTTGGGGACAAAAAGTAACTCCTCATTCATGGATTTGACAAGTCAAACTAGCCATTGGGAGAATCTTGACCAAATGTGGACAAAATATAGTCATTATGCTCATTTCTCAAGGCGAAATTGTCCCTAAGTTTATTTCCTCTACCAAATCAATTGTTCAAGCATTCTAAAAATGGAATTTATCCCATTTTGACCACAAAATGATGTAATGAAAAAAATATTATCAAAAGGTTTATCCTCGAACCAATTGTGGATGAGCAAACCAAGAAAATTATTTTTTATGAGGGAGTTAGAAATTAGCCGTTGCAAATTTAACTAAGTCTAGCTACTCCTCTCATTTTTTGTTGTTGAAACTTTGTGAGATCATAATGCCATTTTTAAGAACTCAATTCTCGTGTCACTGTGGAATATATATTGTAATGCTTGTTTTTCTTGGCCTTGGATATATTTATTTGTGCTTTGACGGGAATTACTTGAGATACTTGCAAGAGATAATCAATCAATCCATTGAGGGGCTACATAGTCACGTGGAAGAAAGAAAATAGACCTTCATCTCCTTACTTTCTTTGTGGGATCGAAGTATAATACACCCAAGTTGTTGGAGCAACTCCTTTGAGAGTAGCTTCAACCAAGTGGTCTATTAGTACTTCGACCCTAGTTGATTGATTTTCTTGGAGACTATTCTGTAGAGGAGCTCTCCTAGAAAATCCTAGGAGGAACCCATTTCTCTTTGAATTTCTAGCATTGGGGGCGATAGTGCTTCCTCTCCAAACCAAATTGACTAGAAATCCATCCGAACCAATATTAAGCTTGCGGGGTCATAATTGCACAAACTCAGAGACATATTAAGGTGGGAGGTAAAAGTAAAAAATCTCTCAATTTCTTAAGCCATTAAATTTCAAAATATATCTCAATCATCTTTTATAGTCACCTTGACTTGATTGACTTTCTAATTAATATTTTTCTAATTAAAATATTAATCATTATTTTTTCTTTGTTTTTAATTATTAGGTTTTTAATTAAACCTAAAAGGTAGGGTTAAATTAATTAACCCTAACCCCTTCCTAATCTATAAAAGGAACCTCACCCCTCTCTCATTTATACTTTTTGTTTTCTCACTCTCACTTCCCTTGGACTGATTTTTGGTGCGGCCTACCCTTGTTCAATTCAATTTTTGTTTCAGTCTTCTTGAAGGGTTCTCCATTGGGTGCAACCTCCTAGAAGTATTTTCTCTTGTTGTTTGTTAAGGCTCGACCTCCTTGTGCTGGTGTAAGGTACGGTTGACCTCCTCTTAAGGTGTGGCCTCTCCTTTTACTGTCTTAAGGTGGTCCGGCCCCTCTCCTCTTGCTGCTAAGGTGTTGCGGCCTTCCTCTTAGCTCCTCCCTGCCTACCGCTACCCTCTCCTAGACTGTCACTTCTCTTTCCTTGGTTGTCGTTGGTGTTCTTTTTACGTTGTTGTCACCACATTCATTTAGGGTATGATAGGACAACCCTAAGTCTCAATCTTAGGCTGCCTACTTGGTATATCAACCCTATAGGTTTTGGCTGTTTTGATTGGGTTGTTTCAGGTTTTATATCAGCCTTGAGATTTTGGTCTTTAGGGTTTTTATATCAACCCTACTTGTTGTTAAGCACGCTGATTGGTCCTTGATTTCTTCCTGGAAAAACTATCCACATACATCATGATGAGATCCTAGTGGTTGAGCATTAGTGAGTGTGGTTCTCCTATGAGACACAGTGAGATAGAGATGTAGACATCCCTGTGGCTGAGCACAGATGGATGTGCCCCTAGTGGCTTAGCACTAGTGGGTGTATGAGATCCCTTGCTATATTGTTCAAGAGTCAAACTTACCTGTAACCCTATTTGTGATGTAAAGGGTACAGGTCGGCCCACCATAAAGTGAAAGATAATTAATGTAAAAGATAATTAATATGGTAATTATTAATTATATTATGAGTTATTGAGGTTGGCCCTATTGTGCTAATAGACACTACTGTTGACAGGTTCAGCCTAATATAAGTAAAAGTAAATTCCCCATTGAGGAATCATATCACAAGTGTGAGTTTGGAAATATCAGCAAACACTTGTTCTTGGGAAAAGTGTGCACCTCTCTTGGGCACTAGTCTTCTAGGGTTTGTGAAGCACCCTTTTGTGTGCTAGTTGTTTATGGTGGTGGAGGTCTTTCTCTTCAAGAATATAGCAAAGGATTCGTTGGGTTTTCTTCCCTTGTTGAGAAGGGTTTCCTAGGATACTTCTTGTGTACTTGTGCATGGTGCCTCTTCTTGTGATCTTAGTTGTTGCAACAAATTGTCTATGGTTTAAGTAAAAAGCTAAAGATGAAATGAACTTCATGCTTAAACCTAGTTTATTAAAACAATCAACATGGTATCAGAGCATAGGTCTTGAAGAACCCATTGCACAAGCATCTACCAGTCATCCTCTCAATTTTGCAGAATCGTACGACCCTCCTCGGGTTTCCAGAAAATCCATACGACCCCCCTTTCTGAGGTGTTCTAGCCCTTAATACTTGGACGTTGGGGCTAATTTTGGCATAGGAGAGTACGACCTCCTCCAATGCACCTCCAGAGACTCTTAGAGTGAAATTCCGAGCATTTTGAAATTTTGGCCCTGTTATCGCACGGTTTGTAGGAAAGGGCCAAGGGCTTTGAAACCGGCGTAACAGGAGCTTCCCCACCCACTGTCACCTCGATGGGGGGCTCTTTCTATTTAGGAGGGCAAGTCCAAGGGAGACGTCCCCAAGTCAATCTGGATAAATGAAGGGAAATGGATAAAGACCAAGTCAAAAGGAGACCCTTCCACAGATTGATGCCCGATAAGATAGTCACCATTGCCAATGTACCTGCTTGCGAGACAAAGACAAAG
>ML777693.1:848594-860236 GCA_009831015.1 Picea engelmannii | reverse complement strand
CATATTACCAATAGAAATTGAAACTAACTTATGGTTGTAGAGGGGCCGCATCAAACTCTTATTAAATGTGTCAAAGAGTTGAAAGGAGATAACGAATCATGGTCTATGTTATCCATTTGGATTGCATTTAAAATTAGTGCAATAGATCCACATCAACATCTAACAGATCCATATCAAACTCTATTAGTGGAGTATGCTTTGAGCCTGCAACTTAACCCCTCTATTTCCAAGCAATTCAAAACCAGTACTCTAAGACCATTTGTCAGCTGAACATATATCCTCTGTCTGATAACAAAAATTCAATCACATGCATCTGCCCATTCCCAATACAACCCAGCAATAACACAAGAACATCCCTTCATTCTATGTTTACAATCTCCCAAGCCACAAAGAATCAACCTTATACATCTAATTTGCAATTGACAGTCAATTCAATGAAGGCTGTACAGTGTAGGGCCTAGGCAAATGAACATACGGTGTTGAGGGCAATTCCATTTGAACATACGGTGTTGACAGTTGAGGGCAAATGAACATACGGTGTTGAGGGCAATTCCATTTGAACATACGGTGTTGAGGGCATAATCATTGTGTTTACAAGACCGAGATCGTTTTATTCTAACAGTGAACCATCAATCAATGATTCAATTGTTAGTGTTGTAGCCTGTAGCTATCATTCAATAATTCCAGGAATAAATTTAAGGGTGAAAATTGCAAGTTATTTGCAATCGGACCTAATTGGAGAGCACACACATTTTAAGGCAAAACGTTGAGAAATACGCAGCAAACAGTGGGTAACAGGTATTACTAATTAGCAACTTACAATTGTTATAACTCTAGCCTGCTCGTTTGTCTTGTTCGTTGGTTGCTTGCTGCCAGGAGGTTCCGCCCGTGAAGACACAGGCAACAATGAAATGTTTATGTAACCCAAAACAAACAAAAAACCTCAATTTATTACCTCCTGCGGGTTCCCACACGAGGGATACGTGTCATAAAATCGAGGCACGGTCCAATGACGTGTCCAGTACGGTCTTAAAACGTGTCCTCCACCTATTACACGTGTGAAATTCGTGTCCGGTACGTACCGTAGCGTGTCATCTCAATGACACCGCGGATACGGACACTTCGCCTAATATGGACGTGTCAGGTGACAGAGATGAAAAGCATCCACGAGACATCTTCTCCAAAAACTCACTCTAACTAGCCATCCATAATGATTTGTATAAAAGAGAAAGTAGTAGTAGACAAGTAGTGATAAATCTCCACAAGTAGCAATGATTTACAAATGAGAAGTGTTTATCTTATTTATATGAGAGATCAAGCATCCTTCTCATCCATTAGAAGCCCTAAAAACATAAAATAATTCCTTTACCTCTCATAAAACCTAGAGATAAGGCCAATAGACATAAAATATACATGATATATGAGTGCATAGGTCACTAAGACCCCCAATGATGCCTCCAAGGTGAAGTAAAGAAGCTCAAATGTCAAATCGTCCACCATAAATGCATGCTAGAGGTCTCACGTGTGGCATAAATGACCTCATAAAGTTGACGGCTCACTCCAAATGATGTGTGGGGGGTTCAAAAATTGAAATGTTGCCTTCAAGAGGTGCAACGTTTCATCTCCAAGTGGTGTATCATCCTTGTTACCACATAATCTAGCACTTTAGTGCAAAGCCTTCACAAGGCACCAAGACTAGTGGAACATCAGAAGATGTCGCCACTGTCACCTAGGAAACAACTTCCCTCTCTTTAATGAAGGAGTAAATCCAACAAAAGGTAGGCTTTCTTAGTAGCCTCCAAAAATCCCTAGGCAAGACACAATCAAGTCTAAGGCCTCCCAAGTAGCTACTCAATCTACCACCAATAAAATAATATAAACAAGGTAAGGATAAGGTGGTAAGATAGTGCAATTTCCATATTTGAAGAGATGAGGATCTAGGTCTCCTACCTTAATGCATGAATAATAACTTCAATGATCAAAAGGGGAAGGTTAGAAAACTTACCTTGAGAACCATTCCAAGTGGAGTATTTCACCCTTCTTTGGCCTTGTAGTAGCCTTTTTCCTCCAACAAACTCCCTTGAATCAAGGAATGGTCCAAAAGTGGAATAATATCCTCAAAAGAAATGACATCACCTCCACATGTGTGAGTTGTGCAAGTGTATAAATCATCATGAGAGGCACGTGTGGAGTCTTCTAGGTGAGCACTCCTCAAATAATCAACAATAAATGGTGCCACATCATCATGGGGTCCAAGTAACCATGTGTAACCACCTCTGTATCCTGTAACTAACCCCTCCAATTTATTAAATTCTCCCATGTGTGGTCCAAGGAGGGAAAATAATGAATGAGTGTGAATGCAACGTCCAACTGAGCGAGGTTGAACGTGAGTGGTCCATGTGGCATGTGTGATGACATGGCGTCCTCGTCATCGCTCGATACATTGTTACAGATCCCAATGTAGCATCATGGGTCCTGAGGCATGGTACATGTATTCCAATGCACAATACCCACTTGAAGTGATGGCACAATACCCACTTGAAGTGATGGGTCTAGCCTTTTAGCAAGCCATTAATTGGCAGCAAATGGTGACATCTCTTAACACAACATAACAAATGGGGGTTAGTTTTAGTGCTTGTGTAAGTCTTACCAAGGAGAACAATATTAACCCTTATAGATGCATCAAGTCCTAGGACAACCCATATATCCTAAGTACCTCGGTGAAAGATAGGCAAAGATGAATAATAATGATGAAAGGGACAGGGGAATGAATTCATGTGATGACCCTCAAAGTCTTAAACATGCATAGGTCTTTTTTTTTATTCATTTATTCATTCGTCTAGCTTTCACGAGCTAGGATTTTTATACATAATATCTTTTGAGAGGGAGCTTAGCATTGAGTTACCCATCCTCAACATTGTTTCTTACTACCCCTTTAATCCTTTTTCTTTAAGCATTTGGTTTATCGAACAAGTCCCTTTTATTTAGATAAGACAAGCCAGGGACTAGGGGCATTGGCCTCATAGCGAGGTGGCATTACTCAAGCTTTATGTTTTGACTTTTGACTTTAGCTCTTCACCTCTTAGCCTTTTTGGCTCATTGATTCGAGCTTTATCATTTTGACCTTTTCTTTTGACCTTTGAGAAATCATACATGATCAAGATATAAATTTTCATGGTTGGAATGAATGATATAAGGAAGGTGGAAAATGATCATTGTGGTTAGGATGTTGAAAACACTATCTAGGCTAATTACCCAATAGTACAAATTAACTCGAGAAATGACACACTTCTAATAGAAAACATGTTCCCCAAGATACTATGAGGCAAATAATAAAACCATGTAATGTTATGAAGTGCTACTGGATATTGTTAGGTGTTTACCACTTTACAACAAGCTAAGAAGTTATATCATCACATCCAAATGACCATTGATTGATGGAATGTAGAAATGAAGCATACTGAAACCACACTGTACCATCCATGGTGCATATTTCATCTGAGGAGAAAGGCATGAAAGTGAGCTATACAACAATTGCACTAGCACAACATACATCTTGTGGAGATCAAGAGAAAATCTGTCTGGATTTGGAGAAGATGAGCATGACATCTACGCAAGAAGCAACATGACATCCTTGTGAGGGTATCCGAAAGTTGTCACCCCTGAGGGAGTAACAAGCTCAATGTTCCATTGAAAATGTGTAGTCAAGGCCTCAAGTCATGGTGTAGAAGCATCCTATTCAAGGAAGAAGCCAACATCTAGCCTCATAATGAGGAACGACCTCCTAGAAAGGGTGAATAATACCCCAAGAAGTGAAGGATTCCTCTAAATGTGCTTGCTCATTAATGCTCAAAAGATGCCTCCAAGGTGTGACCACATCCTCATCTCAAGAAAATACCCTCCACAAGGCATAGAAAGTGCCCCTCCAAGTCAAATCAACTCATATAAAACACCCCATGGCTGTCATAATGTCCACACGTGTGGGTTGGCCCTGTAATCAAGTGAAGAGATGCTCAAAAGGTGATGAAATGAGAGGGTTTTTTGGAATCTTCAATGTGGCATGTGTAGAGGATGTCCATGCATGCATAAATAGCCCATTTGTGCCTCGAAGGATATGATCGGTGCCTTGGGATACGTGTACTTCCTCGAGAACTGTGAGACTGCCTCGGGAAACATGAAACTTGGTGAGCATTTGCAGAATCATCTCTGGTAGTATATGGTCAAAGTGTGATGAATACATAAGATAGGGATCCATGCTTAGGCATAAAATAAGTGTGCTATACATAGGTGTGACAACCTTTACAACAAGAGCAACACTTTTACATCATATACACAGAAGTGAGAGAGACTAGTAGCTTCCCTAGATCATGTGTCTTAGTAGATCCACCCCTAGATGGTTGCATACCTACCTAGATCATAAAGGACCGACATAATGAATAGTTACCAACATCAAGGTGTAGTCGGTTGGAGCCATAAGAGTAATGCCTATCTTGAAATGGGGACTAAAAGGACAGGCCATGACCAATCACAAGGGGCCTGGAGATACTGCATAGGCCCCTCACCAATACATAAAACATCTAAACATGGTCCAATACAATACATGAGTGCAAATACAACCACACTTTTGGCTCATCATGATACAATGAGGCACGTAATCTGCTCATATGATGGGTCACATATGGCGAAAAAATGTAGGGTACACTAAAGTGAATCTGAGGTGTAACAGGACAAATTATATATATATATATATATACTCAAAAAATTTATATATATTTCAAAATTTTCAAATTACTAATACAAAAAGGAAATATAGACATAAAGATCCATTTATTTTAGAAAATATAACATTTACAAAACACTTGGAATCTCTTTAAATCTCAATTTTACCCTTAACCTGCACAATGAGAGACCATAAGAGTTCTTTCTGTACAACAGAAGTCTGAAAGTGAGAAAATAGAAATGAAAAATGTTTTCTAGAGTCTAATAGGTAGGATAGGTCTAGGGCAGATGTCTGACATGTGTTTGGCACGTGTCCTATTTTAGGACACATGCCAAACATGTGTCCTAGCGTGTCAGTGTCTGACATGCAGGATACAGACATGCCACCCCTGGGGGCTGTGTCCTGTTACTTAGCTATAAAGTTATATTGACCTGCGCATAATGAGTCAAGGTGTGTGTGTATAACAGCACCCTTCAGCTTAGCAACCAGTTAGAGGATTCTAGAATTCTGAGATTAGAAGTCCACAGATGCACGTTAGGATTCTTATATGCTCATTTTAATTCCTTGAATGTAACAAGTTCTCTCATGTCAGTCTCAGAAGATCTAGTATGTCTGAAGCATCCGTGAAATACATGTTTTGTATAGTCAAATAATTTTACTGACTAGAGAAGTGTTCCATAAAACAGACAAGTATCAATTTCAGTTATTGGATTGGGTTCATGCCATTAACCTCCATCTTCCTACTTCATACAATATAAGGTTGTAGCCTTGGTGACAGTAATTTCCTATTGTTAGTCAAAATACAAGGCCTTAAAATGATACAAAACTGTCTAAATTATAATACAGATCAAGAAAAACAAAATGCTTCATATGAGGAGTACTTGCCTTAAGTAATAATCTTCTGCATGCCCATAGGGACCTTCAACTGAAGCATTCAATTTAAAAGGACATCCAACTGCCAACTGTTGTTGAGTTTGTTCCCCAGCCATTGAAACAATATTCTTCAGCTCATGTGTCCATTTTCCAAGAGGCTTTATGAGAATTGATAAATGCTGTTTACCATCATATGGGCTGGATGACACACTAAACGGATGCCATTGCAGCCAAGATAAATTCCGTATCTGGATAAAGACAAAACTCAGCGCATTGTAGCACAAACCTGGAAGAAACATAAACTCGTTAAAAATATGATGCTGAAGGACAGACAAATTGATTACTTTACATTCAAAATGCATAGAAATCGCTCGCTGAAGAGTATGCGACCATAATTGATGATGGAAACAAGGAATATTGTAAGGTTGTCACATGGCAGGGTGCTTAGATTGTTTATTATGGTGCTTAGATTTTTTAATATAGGAGCAAGGAGTCACATAGGAATCAGCCAACTCGTGAAAATAGTGGCAATTGCTAACATGGAGGGAAAGGGGGAGGGGGCTAGAGTTTCCTGCTAAAATTTAGGGAATTTGACATACATGTGCCATTTGACTTCTATGTAGCATTATCAATGTATAAAAGAAAGAGAGAAAATAAGTCATTATAATTCATAATTACAAGTTTACTCGTAAGCAGCTCATATATTATAAGATTTTTTATGACTGCAATGGAGGGATTGAACTTTCATATTTATGAATCCATATTGACTGAGAAAAACTAGCTAGAACCCCCGTTGTGAGTGCTCTCTTAGTTCAACTTTTAATTTTGTCTGGCACATAGAAGGGTGAATGAAGGAGTTTATACTGGCAAGGGGAACTGCATATACACATTTTGCATAAATCACAATCCATATTGTGCTTAAATAATACTAAAACATGTCAGACATCCATGGAACAATAAATGAAATGTCAAAAAAAAAGAAGGGTAAATTTGATACTTGGTGGCTTTGATATAACCAGTTCCATTGTTCCACATGGAAGGCACTTTGCTGACAGCAAATCAACATCTCTTCGAGATTGGCAGAATCTAAGAAACCGGTCAAGTATGAAGAAAAAGATCCCTGCTGCTGCTATGGCGAATATAAAGTCTCCCACATGTAATGCTAAGAACACTACAAAAACTATGTATAACTGATGTGTGTAGAAAAAGAGTTCAAAATATCGTTCTCGTACAAAGCGCAATGAAGTCACCCACATGGCCAAGCCAGCGCAAAGGCTTATCTCCCCAGGGACATTTGCAATACCAATAGGTTGCCACTGAATCACCTGTAAGGAAAGATTTGGTTAAATAGTAGATAAGACTAAGCACAAAAATCTTAGTAGTCTAGACATGAATACAGAAAGAACCGATGCCATATTTGATAACTTATATGACAAAAAAGGAAGAACTGAGCTTCCTTGGTGATTTAAGCCCAAGATCCATGTATATACTACATGCCACGTTGGCCCTATTTTGTGTCTTTTGGTTGTTGTACAGTTATTTAACTAATAAACACCATGTGGGAAGTACCAGCAGATAACCATTCAACTACACCCACTTTGCCAGGTGCTTATGTATGTTGATATCCCATTCACCATTTGTTTCCTCCTTTGGCAGATATACCTGTCTATTAGAAAACTTGTAAGGCATGCTTAGCCTATTAAGTTTCTTCATCGAGAGGAAACATAAATAAAAGACCACCCTGTTAATGAAGAGGGAGTAAATTGTAAACTACCTAGTATTTAAAATTTAAATGCCTGGATTCATTTTTATGAAATATAATAATGCAGTTAGTTTTAAGACATTAAATATATCTTGGAATGTGATGGGTTCCTATGCACATGAACAAAATTCAGATTGTGGCATATGTTGTCAGATAGCATAAAGCAGATCTTTCCTTACAGGAATTGAAGGTCTATAATTTCAACTAAGATCATTTGCTGATTTGTTTGGTATGGCAGTTATCAGCGCACTATTCATCCCCAAGACAAAGGAGGGTCAATGATTAGAAGTGCACCTTAGATGCCTGCTTGTAGTTTTGAATCTTGATGAGGATCTGAGCCTTAAAAATTGATGTTTCTGGTGCACAGTAATACTTGCAGGGCAGATTCATGGATTTCGCTTAGTCTATAACTCCAACTCTCCTCAGGAAAGGATGCGGCTTTGGTATCGGATAGCTAATAACTCATCAACAACTGACTCCACGTGCAAAGTGATATAAGTGAGTTAGAGATACAGAGGATGGAACTTTGGCCTCTTTTTCTCTCACTCAAAGAAAATATTGGAAGAACCGTCATCGTGGCTTGCACACTGCTGATCTAAATCAGAAAAGAGAGCATGAGGATAGATCAGGATGGTTCACTTGGTCTGAACAGAAAAGTTGGCATTATAGGATCTTAGGTTGGACAGGTTTTATGCAAGGCCAAACCTATTTCACTATTGCAGCTCTCACAAGGATACATCAGGATGGTTCACTTGGTCTAAAAAGAAAGAGGGGATTCTAGGATCTTAGGTTGGACAGGTTTTATGGAAGTCCAAAGTTCCAAACCTATTTCACAATTCCAGTTCTATCAATCAGTGTTGAAAAAGTCGGCGATTTTTCGCGACTTTTTCCCCTTAAAAAATCACGATTTTTTCATTTTTTAAAAAGTCACGACTTTTAGTAAAAATCGCCGATTTTTTCTAAAAATCTGTGGTTCGATGGAAAAAATCGTGGGACGCAGGGAACCCGCGGGCATAAGGCGAAATTTTGTTTTTTTTTTGGTCATTTGACTTTTTTGCTTGTGGAGAAGGAAGGAGAAGGGTTTGTGGTCTTCCTCAATCATTGTGGAGGCAACTTAACAACCATCATCATCACCATCAAGGATTTCTAAGTGGAGCAAGGGTTCAATTTCATTTTCCAACCGGTGTTGAATCTTCCATTCATAGGTATCTAGATTCTAAATCCCTCCATGTTAATGCTTTTTTTCCATAGATTTTTGCAATTTTGCTTGCCTACGTTTTGTTTTGTTTTTTGGTCATTTTGCCACGATTTTCATGCCCATAAAACAATGTAATGTTTTTTTTTATGGGACAGCAAGCTTGAGCCTTGCTGTTAATTTTTTTTCCGCCCTCTTATTGTCATTTTTCATTGCTAATAATCTAATCTAGAGGTCTGAATTTTTTTACCAATGGGCTGTTATTTTTTTCTAGTGGGGTTTAATATCGTTTTCTTGTTTTTTTGTGCCTTAGGGTTGAATTTTGAAGCTGTCAATTTCATCAAAAAATATGTCGAAGCCTTTGGATCCATTTTGGGTGTATGGGATCCCTAAAGATGGGACAAACTGACAACGATTGAGTTGCAAACTCTGTGAGGTGAATATGCCAGGAGGGATTTGCACTAAAATCCCCGGGCATGATATTGAAGTTTGTGGTAGCACAACCCCGGAGATTATGAGAATTGTATTTGATTCACTTGAAACAAAGGATAAAAAGAAAAATGACGCAGCAGCAAGGAAGGTCGAACTTTTAGTTAGAAGTTCAGCGACATCTACCCTAGAGGGACAGTGTAGTGGGAGGGGCTCCACAGATTCAGGTACCGGGAGGTTCTCACCTTTTTTTCTTACACGAACCACCCCTGGAGCACAACCTTCCATCAAGTCAATGTTGAAGAAAAAGGAGAAGAAAGAAGCAGACAGGGCTGTGGTGAGGTGTCTTTTCTGGATTGACATACCTCTCAGCATCACCAAGAATAATCCATTTTGGCAACCGATGTGTGATGCCATTGTTGTTGTTGGCCCAGGGTAAAAGCCCTACCTTTGAGGAGTTGCGGGGGCCAATTCTTCAAGAAGAAAAGAAGGACATCAACTCTAGATTGGCAGAGTTCAAGCAGTCATGGCAGATCTTTGGATGCACAGTGATGTCTGATGGCTGGATAGATAGAAAGGGTAGGTCCCTTCTCAATTTCTTTATACATTGTCCTAGAGGTACCATGTTTATCAAATCAATAGATGCATTAGCACATGTGAAAGATGCAGCATTGTTGTGTGAGTTGATGGATGCGTTCATCCAAGAGATCGACATGCATAATGTGGTGCAAATCATAACAGATAATGCAGCTAATTATGTGGTTGTTGGTAGGTTGCTTATGAAGAGGAACCGTTCATTGTTTTGGACTCCATGTGCTGCACATTGTATTGATTTGATGCTCGAAGATATGGGGAAAACCTCCTTCATCAAGGAGGTGATTGATTAGGCTAGGAGCGTCCCCAAGCTCATATATAACCATATTTGGGTTCTTAGCCTCATGAGGAGACACACCAGAAATAGGGAGTTGTGATGTCCTATAATCACTCATTTTGCCACCAACTTCATTACTCTTCAATCTTTGCTTCAATGTCAGTTTGAGTTGAAGCAAATGTTTGTTTGTGATGAGTGGCGGGATTCTACATATAGCAGGAGAGAGGATGGGAAAGCCATTGCTAGATTGGTGTACAGTGAATCCTTCTAGGAAGGAGTGGCAGAGGTGTGCTCAGTGAGTGAACCTTTGGTAAAGGCTTTGAGATCGGTTGATAGTGATGAGCCAACAATGGGCTATTTGTATGAGGCCATGGATAGGGCCAAAGAAGCTATCCGGGCTTATTATGTGGGAAAGGGTAGCCACGGGTTTCATAGACAGATGTTATTATGGGATTTGATTGATACTCAATGGACCGGGATGCTCCATCGACCCATTCATGCAGCAACAATTTTCCTCAACCCTGCATTTTCCTACAAATGCAACTTTGCTTTTGATGGCGAGGTGATGGAAGGGCTCCATGCTTGTCTTCAGAGGATGGTACCTGATGTCGCGATTCGCCTTAATATTAATCGCGAGATAGAGATGTATCGGGATGGTACTGGACTATTTGGCTATGAAGATGTTGTTGCTTCAAGGAACATTTTGTTGCCAAGTAAGTCATTAGAATTTTGAAGATAGTTCAACTTAAAACTTTATGTTTTTAAAATTCAAATTTCAATTATGTATTTTAAATTTAAAAATTTATTTTAAAGTTCAATTATGTTTTATTTATGTTATCTTTCTTTCTTATTAGTTGTAGATGTTTGGTGGCAAAACTATCGTGCAAGGACACCAAATTTACAGAGACTTTCCATTTGAATCCTGAGTCAAACATATACCTCTTGTTAATGTTTAAGCTCTTATTAGAGTTCTTTGCATTTCAATAGATAACAATAGCATAAGATAGGATCTCTGAGAAATACACAATCACAAGAGACATATCATTTATCCTGAGAAACCCTCATGGGGCAGAAAACCTAGCAAAACTTCCTTATTATAGATAGCCAATACAATGCCAAGAGATAACTCAAACAAGTACAGAAAGTCCTCTCCCAAAGATGCGCCTCTTTCTCTCTCTCTTCTCCAACTACAGCTCTGAAACTTGTCTCTCAAATGAACAAGTGAGTGTGTGTCTAAGTGAGGCGCTAACCTCCTTATTTATACAAGTCTGGCACGTGTGGAAGTGTCTCTTCACTGGCAGGGCCGACTTCTCAATCTCGGTGGTTATAACCACCTTTAAAATATTCTGGGGACAACTTCTTATTCTGCCTATTACAATTACATTTTGACCAATCCACAAAAGGGGATTTGGTCCTTTACAATAGCCGACATGATCAATCCGCAATGGGGATTGATCCAATGAATAATATATCAAATAATAATCAAAATACACTTTGCAGTTACATTATTTCAACACCTCTTCGGGATGTGAGCGCAATTGGAGTGTATTTGAAAAAATACACTCAAAGAAACGCACCAGGTTAGAACTTATGAGCAATTACATTTATTGTAATTTGTAATTTATGAGTCTATGACCGTCTAATATATTATGATCCTCAAAAGTTAAAACTCATTAAATTTGTTATGACCCTCTTACAGGTTAGAGTTCTCACGTCTCAATGACTTGGTGTATGTCCATTACAATCTTCAACTATGGTTGAAGCAAATGGATAGAACACCGGATGTGGATGT
>ML777693.1:829988-847889 GCA_009831015.1 Picea engelmannii | reverse complement strand
AATTTTTTATTTGGCATCCACTACATATATATCAGTGATTTCTCCATATTTATGTGCCAATGTGTTTATTTGATGTTGTTGTTGCTTTATATGTTTAAAATTTTGAAAAAAATGAATATATTTTGTATTTTTTAATGTTTGTCTTGGTTTTTCGATTTTTTGCCGACTTTTGCCGAAACAATTTTTTCCGGACCCTCGCCGACTTTTTGCCGATGTTGACTTTTTCAACACTATTGTCAATAGATATGTGGAAGTTTTGTGTTCCATCACATGATTTTCTCACCTCCTAATTATCACCAGTCTCGCAAGGACCATGACAAGAATAAGGTGAAATCAACTTTCAAGCCTAATGTCCCTTATATGCGAAAACAGGAAAGGAATTGCATCAGTTTGGGAATTGGTTCCTTGGCTTGTTGGAAGGGAGGCCCAGAAGAGCCACTATCTAAACAGAATTTTTGCAATCTGACATCCAAAATGTTGCTTTACAAAATAGGTTGTTGAGATTGAACATGTTTTATAGAAAATGTAACGCATAAGCATTGTGGCACACAAATCAAATCTAAACAAAGTTAGGCTAGGTCAGGGAATGAGCTTTCAAAATTATTCTTTCACAACCTGAAACCTAAGAAAATAGCAGACATAATTTCTTGGTTACACTTTAGTGACAATATATAAGACAAGGTAATTATATTAATGTCCAACTAATGACTACAATAGTAGGCCAGTGTGACTCTAAAGCACAACCAGTGTAAGTACATAGTGGGAATGCAAAAGAAACTCCTAACCCTAATCTATAAAAAGCAAAAAAGTTAAGAGGCTAGCCAGAGGAAAGGGAAAAGATTCCAGGGAGATGGACAGAGGATTTCCACACCCATTTTCAGGATATCTTCTCCTCTATTACATTTGAGATAGCTCTGTCTGATAGTGCCTGGAACTTTGTTTTATCCATAATGTTTTTTTGGAAAATATCTTGTTGGATACACATTTAGAGGAGAGTGATCAAGCCAAGATGTATTTATGGTAAAGAGTATTTATTTCTTGTCTATGCAAAGTTGAGTGATCCACTTAGAAGATATTTTTAGCATTAAGAATGAACCCTTATTCATGCAAGAGAGGTGCTCTATAGGAAGGACATTCTGGGAATTTTAACTCAACTTTCCTCCAATGAATGAGGCGACTCACTTAGAGTATCTTTAACATGCAAAACCAACACTCTATTGTTGGCAGAGATAGGGTGCACCACTTAAAGTTATTATGAGCCAAGGAGGCTGCTCAATCATGCTGCTACTTTAGTTTATCCTATCCATTTCTCATCCAGTGTATACAGTCTATTAATCCATTTATCCACCTGGAATTATTTCGAGCAATTCTCATCATTATTCTTGGTGGAGATAGTGCACCTTCTTTAGAGAGCTTCATCACACATCTTTTAGTGATTTGTGACTTCTCTTTCTAGCCTAGCGAGTGCGTGTCACTTGAAGATTGTTTTAGGCAGGCTCTAGTGGTTTTTTTGGGTAGACTCTCCTTCTATCTTTCGGTTGACTAGTTTGCCTTACCCTCGAACTTTCATGCATTTATTTCAATGCTTGTTCGAAAGATTGTTTTCTTCTCTCATCTCTTCTACTCCATGGAAAGAAGGGCACATCACTAGGAGAACATCCATCTATTTAATTGAGGCTCCATCATTAGAGAAGGGTTCTGTAATGTCCCCACTTTGGGACATCATTACATTTCAGGGTGTTATGATGACCAGAGCAGCCAGATGGATGTTATAGCGAGTATAGTGACTATTGAGGGATATTTTGGGGTCTGGCTTGCATCGCTTATCCTATTTCAACATTATGATCCATTCCGCACAGATTGGATTTGGTTCCGTTGCATTCCGATGATTTCCATGATTTTGAGTATTTTGAGCTATAGGTTAATTAAATTCACTGAAGAGGTCATTTTGGGCACAATACTTGGAGGAACCTCTCAGTGTAATATCTCATTGGAATCGGGAGGAACAACACTACTGGATAGGATAATGAAAAGTGACTTTCAGTGGCCAGGGAAGCCACAAGGAGAGATAAGGTGTTTTTCAGAGGTCAAAAGGTAAATTAATTAATTAAAGTGATTTGATTAATTAATTAATAATTAATAAAGTAAAAGTCACTTTGGAGGGACAAGGTGAGCAGGAAGTATAAAAGAGAGGCAAAGGCCTCTATTCTCTCATTCATGTATGATTATCATTTTGATATCTGGCTTCTAGCTAGTGATCCCATGCCTTGGGGATTTTTAGGGTTTTGATTTAACAAACCCTAGAGGACAATTCGGTGGTGAAAGATTCCACCTATCTTGTTCCAAGCTTGGTCTCGGGGATGCAATACTCCACCCACACCATTCTATTTCAGATCTACTCAGTTGCAGGAGAGTTCTACACCAGTTATATCTTCACTGCATTCTATTGAATTATGGGAGAGGTCTTGCTCCTCTTCAAGGGGTTGACAATGTTCTTCATAAACCTCATATTTTATATCAGAGGATTCTTGGTATTGCTCATGATACACTTTCCTAATATCTTCTACAATCTCAGTGGTGAATCCTTTGTCATCTAAGGCTACCATGAGACTTTGGAAGACATCTTCATACGTTTGGCAATGTGGCTTGGTAAAGTCTATAAACCTACTGATGAGGTGTATGAAAGATGATATACCCTTGTCTTTGCAACAACTCTTAAACCAATCTTGTAAGTAGGAGGGCAGAGTGAGTATGAATAATTTTATAAGAGCATCCTCTCCTCCCAACTCTATCTCGCTCAAATACTCCAAAAATTTTACGATGTGAGGAGTTGGGAGGCCCAAAAATATTGGAGAGTTGTTTAGCCATTTTGTATCAAAGTAATTTGGGTATCCTTGAAAACTTTTGAAATCAATACTCGGATACATTTGTTCCCAGTGTACCATGATCCCATAACTTGGAAATATCACAAATTTGAGAGTAAGGTGGCACCCTGGAAAATAATAGTGGAGTCGCCAGATAATTTGCCTAAAACTATCAAAGGATAAGGGAAAACACCCTAAGCTTGTAAGAATAAGACTCTCTGAGACAAGGCTTACTAAAAGTCTCGTCTTGAGGAGAATTGACTCAGTGTTCCCCGACAACGGTGCCAAAATGTTATTGCACAGTTTGCAACAAGGATTAAAGCTTGATGTTTGAAGGTCAAACTAGCATAACAGGAACCAATCCCACCCAATGTCACCACAATGGGATGGTTCTTTCTCTTTAGGGAGGTGAGGCCCAGGGGAGACGTCCCCAGTGACCTGGGGTTCTGAGAAGGCAAAGGATTACAAGATAAAATAGTTATTCCCCCCTCACAAGTCACCACCGAGCAGATAGTCCGACCAAAGGCCAATGATAAAGTAAAACCCCCAAAGATATACCTGCCTGAGACAAAGCAACAACAAAATGATATATGCAAGCTAATTCAATGGGTTAGTACTTCATATAAATGGATGATTATCTGATGAACATATAAGCAATTTTAGCAATAAATATTGACGAAGTCAATGTTTATAAATAGCAATGAAAATTGTCACTTGGAACAATATGGCATTCAAAGTAATAAATCAACACTTCATTTAATTTATGCCCTTAATCATCATTCAATTGCTTATAAAACAAAGCGTTTGTTGCACAAATGTGTTAATAACAGGGTATGACAGCAACATATAGGGTTAGAAGGTTAGTTCTAGGCTAGGGTTTGATTCAAAGTGTTAAGAGTTGTTTATGATAAAGGTCACTTCAGCGCATGAGGTCTTAGGATCAGTGCCTTAGGGTTAGATGGAGTCAATAGTGAAGGACGCAAGAGCTGAAGGACACAAAAGTCAAAACGGCTAAGGACTAAAGGGAGAGACTTTGAAGTGTTGCTAAGGCCAGGCCTCAAAGTCAAAACCCTAGGGGAGAGAGGCTCACTTTGGTGTAGGTGAATTAGGCCTCAGTGCTCTCTCCTCCTTCCTTAACTCAAATGGCAAAACGACTAGCTGAAAGATGAAGCATAAAACCAAAACTAGAGGGTTTGACGAAGCAAGGTGTTGCTGCAGCAATGCCTTTTCAACAAACCCTAGAGAAAAACGGCCCTAAGTGTAGTAGACCTAGGCTTAAGACGTCTCTCTCTTCTTGGCCTTTAGATAGTACGGTTAGCAATAAATGAAGAAAGGAAGGGAGCGTAGCAACGGCTAGGCTCTCTCCTTCTTCAATGGATGGATATTTCTCTCAAAAGGGACATGAGACAAGGACCTACTTGTGTGCTTGTCACCTAGGGTTTTGTTCAGCAAAATCATAAACATATGCAAGAAATTAAACTACAACCATTCATTCAGGAAGTTTTGCGGAAAAATACTTACAATTCACCAAGAAATATCAATGCAAACCCTAGTTGTAACACCTTCCTTCAAGAGAAATGCCAAAACATGCCAAAATAATCCTCCTTCAACAAGTGCGCATCAGTAAATCAGCCAATAACCCAAGAGAGGGCGCCAATTTCAGACCTCCTTATGGAGTGAGTCAGTTGTGATTCTAAAAAATGAAGGTAAAAATCCCTCATTTATACAGTACCATGACTTAATTTTACATTTTAGGTCATGTAAAAGGCCGACAAGACCAAAATACCAAATCATATTGTTTTTACATTAAATTGTCAAATTAAAACCCTAATCAAGATGAAAAGAAGTAATAAGCCCCTTTAAGGGAGACGTCAACCCCTTCTAGGGAAAATGGGGCATCCTGGAGCAAAACATTAGCCCTCCTTGGGCTTCTCCAACCTGCCACACATGCCAATTTTGCCTAGCCTGCCTCCCAAGACGTCCATGATGTTGGATGACGTCATGATCAATATGGTGACGTCCTCGGCCTTCCAAGGCCAACGTTCCACTGAAAGAGGGCCATCCCCCTAGGTCAACCTTTGTCGGGGTGCCTCTGGTGCAACATCCTCTTCTTCTCTGGTGCAAAGCTCTTGATCCATCTTTGTCCTGTCTCTACCCCCTGATAGGGTCCCAACATCCATCTAATGGGCTCTTCAGCCCCATGGAGGTCCGAACTGATCATCTCCCCATGTGTACCGATCCAAATGGTACCTGTCTATCGGACATGGTCCTGCACATCAAAATCTACGCCCTCCATGGGCTCATCAGTCACAGGGATCATAGCATGTCAATCACATCTCATCATCAATATTATTAAACATGTGCATAAAATCCTGAATAAATCAGTTAACAGCTCAAAGACGTTACACAAGCCTACAATACTAGTCTGGAGAAAAGGACAAGGTGTCTTATTGGGCTAGTGTTTACTGGAAAAGGAAAGTTCCCGGAAGAGACCTCATCCAAGCCATGTAAGTGGGTGGTGTGGTCAGGGGATGTCCAAGCATCTAGGTGCAGTGAGGGCCAAGGATGCTTGAAACTAGTTCGTTGATCCATCAAAGTTGCACTAGGATGGACTTCCAGCGAGCCGCCAAAGTTTGAACATTATTGTTCAAAATTCAGAGTGCAGAAGTTCAGCCGGTCATAAAGACCAACCTTTTTTCTCTTTACATTTCCATGAAAAATTGTAATAAGAGATGTTGCATGATAAAATTGTAAAAGGTGTTAGCCACCTTAAGTCCTAAGCGTGAGTTATACTCTGGAGTGTTTTTTCACTTACTAATTATATTTTTCCGTTTTCAGGCAATTTATAATTTATGAGTTTTTTCACTCAATCCCTCTAGAGCTAGAGTATATGCCCATGGTTAGGCTTGAGCATGGATCTAAGCCTAATGTCTAATGTATATTACCATGCTAAACATTCTCCTAGAGTCTTATGGAAATGTACTAAGTCCCCCTTAGGATTTTTAATTTTTTCCAGTTAATTAGAAAATTGTCAGAATTCGGCAATTTTTAATTAAAAAATAAAAGATGTATTAAAAAAGTGGTACTAAAGGACTTAATATGCCATGGGGGTGCTCATTTTTGGACCCGGAGAACCCATATTACCTAAGTACCCACTTGGTTGAGTAAAATTAGTGATTTTAATCACTTAAAAATTAATTTTACTCCAAAAACCCAAAAAAGTCAAATACAATAAAAAAAAATCAGTAAGGGCAAGAATTTAAGAAACATGTGGGGACATGTTGGAGACGAAATAAAGCCTCAAAAGGCTCTAGAAGACAACTCTCATTGGTCAAAGCAATCAAGTGGGCATGTAGATAATTGATTTTTCGCATGTGTTCTAAAGGAGGTGCACCCCTCTTAGAGAGGTGGCGCATTCTAGAGAGGGCAGCCTACCTCTTGAGAGGTGGCGCCCCTCTACTCTTCCATTTGTTGGACATTTGGCATGGATTGGGGCTGTGGGAGAGGTGGCAGCCCATACCTCACCACTTGGCTCCCCTCTCCTCACACTTGGTGCACCCTCCTCCTTTTGGCATTTGTCTCTTGTGCTATATATTCAAGCATTCTCTCCCATTGTGAGTTAGTTGGAGCTTGGGTTGAGATGTTTGCTATTGTAATCTATAATATCATTTCTATTTGAATAAAAAGGCTTTGGAGGCTACTCAATGGTGTAAAGCTATTGTGTGTGGATCATCTATGTGCATGGTGTATATGAGGTATATGCTTTATTGATTATTTCTTGTAATTTTTGGTGAGTCTTGGCCTTGTAAGGGGAGCTATCTCTCAATAGGATAGAAGTAGGAAGCTTGCTTGCTTCTTGTTTCTATTGTCTCATGTATGCTAGGTAGTTTGATTGCATGCCTATTTGGTTTAATTCTCATGCTCAAAGCATCTCGAGGTTTTATTTTTAGGCTTTTATATTTTACTAGCTTGTTTTTACCTTCTGGGCCTTTAGCCCCTTCTTCCCACGAGATAAGGTGCAATCTTGAAAATAGGTCAACTCGATGCCCAGACAAGTGGAATGGGATAAGTGAGCGGAAAACAAGATGGAACAGTGGTGTTGTGATGGGAGCGGACGATGCCTTTTTAGAAATCCCCCCAGTGGCAAACCAAAACCTACAGACACCGACTTACTAGGGCACCCTGTCAATCCCCCCAAACAAGGTCAAGTGGGAAAGTGTAATATCCAAGCAGTTGTTAGAATAAAAGGAATCAGATGCATACATTCAATGGTTTTGATGATCAAAGTGACATACCATGATACCTGGACTAATTACCTCATGGAGCAAGAACCTTCTCTGACACAGGACCAAGCCGATGGTGATGGATGTTGCTACTGCTGACAAGATAAAGATGCTAGAAGAAAGAAAAGGTGGGCCCTCCAAGGCAATGCTAAGGTCAATCCTGCTCTCGGTACTCCATGTCTAGGACCTGTGGGCCTCGAGACATGATCTCCTAGTTATCCCTGAAAGTGGGGGATAACAGTAGGCATTGTGCCTCCACGTGTGCCATTGTTGTGCGGTTGTTATTTCATTCAATTTTTTAAAGCAAACTAATAAAGCATTTCAATTTATTTATTTTGCTCCACCTTGCAAGAAATTGGCATAAGCCATCCTTGCAATAACGGAAGGTTTGTTTAATCTTAAAATCATTGCTAAAGTTATCTTTTGTTCTCCATTTTTGCCCCGTATTCTCTCCCCTTGCCACTTTGTTGGATCCTGGGTGACAAGAAAGGACAAAGATCGGAGGTTTAGTAATTAGGCATCCAACCACTTATTTTTTTTAACCATCAAAAAGAAGGCTTGTGGAAGATACTTGGGGTGCTAGGTCAGGGATGATCTCACGACACTAGGTGTCCCCCAGGTTGAGTACCTTGCTCTTTGGATTTGACCTGTGGAGCTAGGGTAAGGCCTTGTTTGCCTTACTTATTGAGAACCCAACACTTCCTTTTGGTTGAAAAGATAATGGTTTTGGGGTAGTCACATAGTATAGGTTTCAATCTATCACACTTAATCCCCCTAATCAAAGAGAGACCTAAAATCTACTAAAATTAAGCTACACCCCACTATTTTCACAACAATTGCAACATCATTTTCAAAGCAATTTATCTCACAACATAGCATCTCAATTTCAATTTTCAAGCAATCTCAAAGTTGTGTGATTTATTTTCCAAGCAAGTCATTTTCAAGCAAATTTAACCTTCAAGTTTTGCAATCATATTTTAAGGCAATTGACTTTTCAACTATTTTGACATTTCAAGCAACTCACTTTTCAAGCAAGCATCTCTCATTGTGATATCTCAATTAATTGGTTTAGAAATTAATTTCTCCTTGTATAGTTATAATATCATCTAAAGTGGTTATTCTTTTTCACAAAGTTTTATGTATGATATGTTTCAATCATTTCATTTATTGATGTGAGTTGAATGTTTCTTATTCTAACTATTCTTTAGTTCATCTTATATATCTTGTGCAATCATCTAATTTATATTTTTCATTGTAAGCTAACTTGCCATATTAAATTTGTTTGTTTCAATTTGTAATTATCTCAATTGTAAAGTAATTTCTTATTGTATCCTATAGCATTGTTTATTTCTTGTATAATTGTACTTAGATCTTTGTTGTAACTTTAATTGACCCCTTGCCCAACCTTAGGCACTAGTCATAGTTAACTTAGGGAAAGGTTTGATTTTCATTAAAAGATTTGCATTTGCATTGTTGCTTGCCATATAGGGTAGTTTCCCCTTACCTTTAACAAATTAAAATTAACTCTTAGAATTCATTTAATAATTCACATATTAACTAGGGTCTACCCCCCTTTGGCTTCCCTAGGAGTAAGCCTAGACGGAAGACGTTCAAATCGAGGTGACAGTGGGATTTGAACCTAGGCATTCTGCCTCCAAGGACACACTAAGTGGATTGGACTTAGTCCACGTTAGCAAGTGTGTATAAGGACGACAACAACCTTTTCTACGGTTAGATTAGATCCTAAGCAACTCTGAAACTATGCCCTTCAATCTGCTACAGGAAAGTGCCTTGAACTGTATCTTAAGGAGACAAAGGCATGCAGTCATAGGAGCTCTCAGATTAGCCAGAAATTTTGGTCTGGTATGCCCGACAAAAATCGCATGATTTGGAATAATTTCAAACCTATAGAGACAATAAAGCATAATAACATGAACAACTCTCAATTAGTATGTTCAGATGCTAATGTGTATGTTCAGATGCTAATGTGCTACTTTTGGATGTATAATAACACTGGCCCATACTTGACTTTCACCTTCCACCCATCCCACTTCTCCAAACTTTGGATAGATATTAACAGAACATGTACAATGTAATGTCCCCCACCTCTTGATGAAGAGGTTTGGAGAGACTCGGTAGTCTAATCATCCCCACTAGACTATAGTCTCATGCAGCATGGGGAAAAGTCGGCTAAACCCAATGTTATAATTTGAAGTTGACTTGAAAAGGTAAAAAGTAACTCACTGGAGGATTAGAGCGCTTGAGGTTGAGTTAGGAGCTGAACCTAAGGGTTAACTTAACTCAACAAAAGAATAGAAAGGGGTATAAAGGAAAGCCTAGGGCGCACTTCTCATTCATCTTGGATTGTTATGCATTTTTCTATTGGGCTCTTGAGCACACAATTTTGAGAGTTTTGAGAATACAAACCCTAGAGAACAACTCCGTGGTGAAAGATTCCACCCATCTTGTTCCAAGCTTGGTCTCGGGGATGCAATACTCCTCCCACACCATTCTACATCATTCACAGGTACCATCACTCATCCAGGAGAGCAGTAGGTCGTACCCTTGAGGGTTTCCAGCCAGGGGGCGCATCATTCTTTGGAGAGAAGTTCGATCCAGGAGCTTGACAAGGCTTTTGGACATTCTAGCACCTGGGTTCTTTTTGCAGGGCCTCAATCATCAGATCTAGTACATCTTGAGAGGGTTACTCTTGCAAATTGATTTCCTAGAGTATTGGCACGTTTTGGAGAGGAGGGCTCTATTGTGATTAAAATATGCTCAGTTTGAAGGGGTTACACTTCAGATCTGACCCGGAGACTTCACCTAGTGTGACCTGCAGTGGCCTTGTTATCCCCCACTTTCAGGGATAACTAGAAGATCATGTCTCGAGGCCCACAGGTCCTAGACATGGAGTACCGAGAGTAGGATTGACTTCAACATGGCCCTGGAGGGCCCACCTTTTCTCTCTTCCAACATATTTATCCTGTCAGCAGCAACAACAGCCTCCACCACCATCAGCTTGGTCTTGTGTCAGAGAGGGTTCTTGCTTCATGAGGTAATTAGTCCAGGTATCATGGTATGTGTCACTTTGATCATCAAAACCATTGAATGTATGCATCTGATTCCTTTTATTTCTAACAACTTCTTGGATCTTACACTTGCCCACTTGACCATGTTTTGGGGATCGACAGAATGTCCTAGTAAGCCAGTGTCTGTTGGTTTTGGTTAGCCACTGGGGGTTGTCTCTAAGAAGCCATCATCTTCTCCCTTCACAGTTTCACTTTTTCATCTTGTTTCCCGCTCACCTGTCCCATTTACACTTGTTCGGGCACTGGGTTGACCTATTTCTAGGGTTGCACCTTATCTAGTGGGAAAAAGGGGCTAAAGGCCCAGAAGGTAAAAGCAAGCTAGTAAAAGATAAAAGCCTAAGAATAAAACCTCGAGATGCTTCGCCCAGGGATCCCCGAGAAAGCAATAAAAGGATTCTCAGCAAGAAACAAGAAGGACCCGGAAAAATAATAAAACAAGACCTAGTCAGAGGATAAGGGGTCTCATGACGAGCCAACCTATTAGGTCCATGGGTACCTAGCAGTACGACATTGCCACCAACTGGTTACCATGCCAGGGCAATGACTCTTGTTTGCATGGCCAAGGGAAAGGGGGTCTCATCACGAACCAGCCTTCTCATCTCTGTGAAAGTACTTGTGGGTAACCCTTTCAGCTCTGATCACCATGCCAAGGCAATGTCCCCTGTTTAGCTCTTGAACAAAAAAGTAAAAAGGAATAAAAGAATAAAAAGAATAAAGGCAAGAATGGGCTTGGAAAGAATGCATCCATGACAGGTACAGCTCGCCTTCTACAAAGGCACCCACAGGTAACACTTTTGCATCCTTGGCCTTCACTAAACCCACATGCTTGGGCATCCCCTGACCACATCACCCACTTACATGGCTTGGATGAGGTCTTTTTGGGAACTTTCCTTTTTCTGTGGACACTAGCCCAATAGGACGCCTTGTCCTTTTCTCCAGACTTGTATTGCAGGCTTGTGTAACGTCTTTGAGTTGTTAACTATTGTATTAGGGATTTTATGCATATGTTTAATAATATTGATGATGAGATGTGATTGACATTGCTATGATCCCTGTGACTGATGAGCCCATGGAGGGCGTAGCTTTTGATGTGCAGGACCATGCCCGACGGACAGGTACCATCTTGGACCGGTACACATGGGGAGATGATCAGTTTGGACCTCCATGGGGCTGAAGAGCCCATCAGGTGAATGCTAAGACCTCATCAGGGGGCAGATACAGGATAGAGATGGATCCAGAGCTTTGCATCAGAGGAGAAGAGGACATTCCACCAGAGGCATCCTGATAGAGCTTGACCTAGGGGGGATGACCCTTTCTCAGTGGAACGTTGGCCTTGGGAGGCCTAGGACGTCACCATCTTGACCATGACATCACCAACATCATGGACGTTTTGGGAGGTAGACTAGGCAACAGTGGCACATGTGGCAGGTTGGAGAAGCCCAAGGAGGGCTAACGTTTTGCTCCAGGACGTCCCATCTGCCAAAAAAGGGGCTAACGTCTCCCTTGGAGGGGCTTTTACTCTCTTTTCAGCTTGATTTAGGATTTAATTTGACAATTTAATGTAAAACAATATGATTTTGGTATTTTGGCCTTGTCGACCTTTTACATGACCTAAAAAGTAAAATTAGGTCATGGTATTGTATAAATGGAGGATTTTCTCCATTTTTTCATCATCACTCATTCACTCCATAAGGAGGTCTGAAATTTGCACCCTATCTTGGGTATTTGGTTGATTTAGTGAGGCGCACTTGTTGAAGGAAGACTTTTTGGCATTTTATGGTGTTTCTCTTGAAGGAAGGTGTTACAACTAGGGTTTGCATGGTTATTTCTTGATGAATTGTAAGTATTTTTCTGCATAACTTCTTAAATGAATGGTCGTAGTCTTATTTTCTTGCATATATTTATAATTTGTTGAATCAAAACCCTAGGTGACAAGCACACAAGTAGGTCCTTGTCTCAGGTCCCCTGATAGAGAAATTTTCAGCCATTGATATAGAAGAGAGAGCCTAGCCGTAGCTACACCCTCTTTATCTCATTATTTATGCTAGCCGTACCATCGAGAACTCAAGAGGAAGAAGACGTCCCAAGCCTAGGTTATCTACACTTAGGGTCGTTTTTCTTTTAGGGTTTGATGAAAGAGCCTTGTTGTAGCAACACTCTCCCTCATTAGACTTTCTTGTCTTGATTTTGTGCTGCATTGAGCTAGCCGTTTGCCATCTAAGGAAGGAAGAGAGAGCACGAGGCCTTGCTATGGCAACACCGGAGTGAGCCTCTCTCCCCTAGGGTTTTGTTTCTGAGGCCCTGCCATAGCAGCACTTCAGAACTCTTCCCTCTAGTCCTTAGCCGTCCTTCAACCCTTGCGTCCTCCACTAAATTGACTCCATTTTACCCTAAAGGCACTGATCTAAATTCCTCCAGCGTTGAAGTGAATTTGATCACAACACTCTCAAAACCTTGAATTAAAACCCTAATTTCACCAACCCTAGTCTAGGAGCTAACCCCACTGACCCTAAGTGCTGACGTCATTCTTGGCTATTATATCATTGATGCAACAACGTTTTGTTTTATAAGCAATTGAATGGTGACTTAGGCATTAAATGAAATAAGGTGTTGATTGGTTATATTAAATGCTACATCGTTCCAGTATTTATTGGTGAAGTGACATTATTTTCATTGCTATACTAATAAACATTGACTTCGTCAATATTTATTGCCATATTGCTTTTCTATATATATATATATATATATATCAGATAATCTTGTGAAGTACTGACCCATTGAAATAGCTTGCACATATCAGTTTGTTGTTACTTTGTTCCAGGCAGGTACACTTCTTTAGGGGTTTTACTTCATTATTGGCCTTTCGCCGGACTATCTGTTTGGGTGGTGACTTGTGAAGGGGGGGGAATCTTATCTTTGTCTTATTAGCCTTTTGCCTCTTCAAAACCCCAGGTCACCGAGGACGTCTCCCCTGGGCCTAACCTCCCTAAAGAGAAAGAACCATCCCATCGTGGTGACATTAGGTGGGATGGGTTTCTGTTACGCCAGTTTGGCCTTCTATCTTATATATTTTTATCCTAACTACAAACTATGTGATAACAGGCCTGATCTATCTTTCTAGGGAGTTTCAAGGCATTTGGAGGATTCCTTCATCAGGGCCGAAATATTGAGCTTAACAATATTCAGGAGGGTGCAGTTTTGATTGAGGATTTAGTAGCTTGGAGGGGTAGATCTTGGCATCTTGACTTGAAACTTCAAGGAGGGCTTCTACTTGCCCCGATCTATCATTATGTGGAGTTTGATGCTATTTGGAGGCTTCCTTCAGCTAGGCCGAAACTTTGGGTCTTCTCAGCTTCTCAGGAGGACGTGCCATTAGCCAAGGGGGGTTTGGACTACACCCTGGTTCTTCTATATTGATCTTCATTTTGTATCCAACCTTTGGAGGCTTGTATCTTCTTGACGGGAGCATTTTGTAGCATCTCATGTCTTATCTTCTGGAGCTATCTGATGTTATTCCAGATCTGCATCCTCTTTGTATCAGGTTCTTGCTTATCATATTAATAAAGGTCAGATCTATGTTGTTTCGTTCCATATATGTGTACTAGTCATATCTTTTATTTACATTGATTAAATCTTTAGATCTATGCTTGATAATTGAATATAAACCTTAAGGCCGAACTTAAGACGACAGCCTGCAAACAAACACACAAACACAAGATAATCAGTGGTCAGTTAGTGTTCCAAGCGAAAAAATTGGCTTGGGAACATTATAGTGGTATCAGAGCTCTGATCCTCCCATCCTATGAGGATTAGTGCATGCAGAAGTTCAGTGGCATTTATATGGGTAGAAGAAGGAAACAGGCAGGTGAGGCAGAGGCCGAGATGGAGGGATCAGGTGTGATGTCCCGTTCCCAAGAGTAGGCCAGCAGGGAGTGACTTAGTAGTCTATATGTTCCCGTAGACTATAGTCAGGCACAAATAGGGAACAAGAAGGAGAAATAAGGAGGAATTAACAGCTAAACGATGAATTAAGCCAAAATACTTAGGAAAAGTCACTTAAGCCTAAGTCAACGAAGAATTATAATGAAAAGGTGTTAAGGGGGGGACTTAATTGACAAATAAATCACTTTAGGAGGAAAGGCGCCTAGCTTAAGTGAGGTCAATGAAGAATTAGATTGGGAAAGATATAAAGGGAGGAATTTGACCTAATTCCTCATTATGCATTGTCATGATTTGATGTTGAGAGTTCCCAGAGGAGGAGGAGACCCGACCTTACTGTTTTGTGGATTTCTGGAGGAAACCACCACCCTTGATCAGTTTCGGTGTTGAGAGACACACCCTAGCCTATCGGAGATACCATCCAGGCATTTCACCGTTTGTTTCAGGAGTTTCCGTTGTGGAGGGCGCAGCTCAGCCAAGGAGGGCGCAAGCTAGTTTGAGGGTTTGAAGAGATGCAATAGACCTGTGTCCCGATTGCAGTTTCGTTCTGACCCATTGGAGATCCAACCAGGGCGCTTCCATTAAGCCATCTATCATCAGATTCCGACAATGGAATCTTGCAGATTGATTCATCCAGCCAATCAGGTCGCAGTTATTCCAGACAGACATTTGGCATTGCATGCAGAGTTTCAGGGCAGATTCGGACAAATCCTTCCGACCCATTTCATCATCTGACGAGACAATCGTTTTGAGCCATATAGCAGCAGATTCCGTTGGTGGAATCTTTTGGGGCGCATTCAGTGTTCCAAGAGGGGCGTAAACCCCCCAGGGGTCCAGATCTAGTGCCTCCGGGGTCAGATCCGAGATCCGACAGACGTCCATTCCAATCTAGAGGCTAGGGCGCATCTATTGGAGCAGTTCCGGGCACATTCTGACGGTGGATTCTTCAGGTCGAGTTTTCCAGCTGGTAGCGGTTAATGTATTTCTCCGGAATCGCACATTTTTACCGATCTATCCGTGCATGCCTCAGATCTGCTGTCATCTTCTGATCACGAGTATTTTTTGTTATTCGATTGTATTCCAGTACAGATCCAGGAGATCTGACTGGCGTTTATATTCTATCTTTCCAGTAGGCTATTGTATTTCCATGCTTGAACCGTTATTATTCATGATATTGAGCAGTTGACATTCTCTACTTTTGCATGCATCCTTATATGATTGTTAAACCTTAAATATGCAACATGCACTTGTAATAACCAACATGCACCTGCAATAACCAACATGCAACCGCAATAACCAAAGAATATCTCAAACACACGGCTAAAACGCATCCAGAAACCCCCAGTGTATCAGATCTGCAAGACAGAGCATTAGAACAGTAGCGAATATCTTGATCGGCCGGATCAGGGATATTTCAGTGGTATCAGAGCTTTATTCCTGCCAGCCTGTGACTAAAGACCATGAATCCAGCAGAAGAACCAGATGGCCGTGAGCACGAAGGTGATGAATATGTCACGTACAACAGGCGCAGGGGAAGAAGGGACAGGCCTAACTTTCCTCCCTTTCCTCCCAGTTCAGAGAAAGAGGAAGAGGCACTTAGAGAAGCAGAGTGTGAGGTTGAGCGCGAAGTAGAGAAGAGGCTAGGTGACAGGTATGAACGACCAGAGGGCAGTGGTAAGGCCCCCGTGGATCCTGACGTAGCCTTCATGCAGATTATCAGTGAAATGCTAGCTAGCCAGCGGACCATGTCTCAGTCCTTGGCTCAGGTAGCGGATAGACTGGCTATGGTAGACATTTCGGGCGCACAAGGCCCACATGCAGCGCATGGGAACTCAGGGGCAGGCAGTAGACCCCAGTCACCCACTCGCACGTATACCTCTGCGAGTAGGATTCCACATCCGTTGTTTCCCAGTTTCCAGAGGGCAACCCCGGTAGCAGCCCAGATACCGATAGCACAGAGACTGCCCACACATGCAGAGGACATTGCAGAGTATCGGAGAGAATATGCGGCCTTGGGCCATGACTTTCATCAGGACATGACCTTAGTCAAGTATTGTGGACTCAGACTCAAAAATCATCCTAGAGCGCCACAGAGGGGAGGGCAGCAGCAGCAGCAGCAGGGGCATAACATTGACTTCATCCGAAAAGTTGGTAAACTCACCATACCTTCTTTTGATGGATCATCCAGATGCACTGCCAGAGCTTGGGTACAGAAACTAGATACCTACTACAAGCTCAACCAAATGACCGAGGCAGAGGCCATCAGCTTCGCCACCCTACACTTGGAGGGTGAGGCACACGAGTGGTGGTATCATGGATTGGTGACATTGGGTCACAATCACATCACCTCCTACAGAGAGTTCACAGAGAGACTCATGGATAGATTTGATAGGAGGGATCCAAAGATCCACTTCAGAGATTTAGCCCAGTTGAGACAAACTGGCACAGCAGAGGCATTCATCTCGGAGTTTCAGAGGTAGCAGTGGCAGTGACAGACATATCTGAGCTGCGATTGGTCATGCTATTCATAGAAGGGCTCACAGAACCCTTGAGAGGTTGGGTGAAGGCATACCGACCTCATTCCTTGTAGGATGTCGTCCGACGCACTAGAGATTTGGCGGATTCGGTGCCAAAAACTAAACCTTTCACTAAACCCTTTGTACCACAGAGAGACAAGGATCCGAAGAATCTTCCAAGGGAATGGAAGGGCAAGCCCAAGTTGGATGATGATACACGATGGGAGTTGATGAGGAAGAAGCTTTGCTTCTCCTGCAGAGATCCTTGGGTCCCCAGGCATAGATGCATGGGGAAGGGATAGATCCACTATATTGAAGTGGAATCAGGCAGTGAGGAGGAGGATGAGGATATTCAGGCACCGACAGACAGTGATTCAGAGACTGAGATCACAGATGAGCCAGAGCAGCAGCCGAAGAAACCTCAGATACCGGCAAGGGCCCAGCCCCAGGAGGAGGCCAAACCTCGTAGAGAGGTGAAAGGGGGAACCATATCCACCCTTTCAGGAATACCCAAGTACAACACTCTCAGGCTCAAGGGCCTTGTACAAGGGCAACGCATGATAGCTTTAGTTGATGGTGGGGCTACCCACAACTTCATAGATGCATCCTTGGTAACCAGGAGGGGGTTACGCACAGAGGAGTTTGAGGGATTCTATGTGGCAGTGGTTGATGGATACACGATGACATGCTTGGACATGATTCCTGACCTAGAGGTCAAACTTGGCAACTACACCCTGACTGACACATTTTATGTAGTTGACCTATCAAATACGGATGCCGTGTTGGGAGTACAATGGTTATATTCATTAGGTGAGATTGGGTTCAACTATCAGACGTCGACCATGAGCTTCAGAGATGCCAGTGGATCGAGAGTTGTGCTGAGAAGCATGTCTACAGGGGTGCCTCAAGCAGTATCGGCAAAGAGGATGGAGCGGATTTTTCGTCATGGTGATGTGGCTTCCGCAGCAGAGTGTTGGATCACCACGCGAAAAGACTCAAAGGGTAGAGAGCAGTACCATCCACAGATTAGAGAGCTTTTGGGACGTTATGAGCCAATATTTGGGCCAATACCACCAGGGAGACCGCCAGACAGGGGTTTTGAGCACATGATTGAGTTAGAGGCAGGGGCTACACCGATGATTACAGCACCCTATAGACACCCCAAGAAATTTAAGGACGAAATTGAGAAAGCAATCAAAGAATTGCTCGC
>ML777693.1:765311-779084 GCA_009831015.1 Picea engelmannii | reverse complement strand
TCTAATATGTGGAATTATGCTATCTTTAACGGACATGCGCAACAATACCTTTGCCTTGTTTTCGCGCTTCTCCCAGTCTTGGATCTGTGCTGCTGTCGCACCTCCTACCACTGTTGTCGCACCTCCTGCTGTTGTCGCACCTGTAGCCGCGACAGGTTTCAGTTCGGTTCCATTCGCAATGTTCCAGACACCATAGCCTTCCATGAGCGTCTGCATCTTGAATTTCCAGTTAATGAAGTTTGAGCCATCTAACTTGTTGGCTTCGTTGAGGTAGGTCTCTGCCAGCGGATTCACCATCGCTGCAATTTAGTCTCTGCAAGAAATCACCAAGGATGTGCAACGTTTTGTCGCTCTGCCTTCGGATACCACTGATCCGACTCAATCTATCTCTGTTCTCAGCTTATATCATGCATGCATACAACTTAATATCCAAAAATCTCCACTTTTTAAAAAAAACTTATAACTCCCACTATGAATAATAATATTCACTTTAAAGTAATAAACTCCAATATTCACTTTAAATTAATAAACTCCAATATCCACCTCTCTTATAAAAAAAAAATCCACTTAAAAAGTCCAGTTTGATAAACCAATGCAATAAAGCTTATAACTCCCATTCAAAGCTTGAGATATTAAAACTTATATATAAAAAAACTTTTATATAAAAAACTCCACATGCATTCACTTTATGCATTTATATCTCCACTAAGAAAGTATGCCATTCATTAATCCCTTAAAACAAAAATCTTACGTGAATAAATCTTACCAAATCTACACGTCCTTCACGATTTGGTGTCCACTTACCGCTTCAAACCCAATAAACGGACGCACTATTCTTCTCCCAATAAACGGACGCACATTCAAACCTCACAAAAACCTCCACGCTCACGCATGCAAATGCAAACTCACGCTATATTTCACACCTTTCAATAAATCTCAACCAAAACTCAAGCATGCAAATCGTGGCGTCAATTTTAAAAGAACCTACGTGATCTCTGCGCAAAGACAAACGGTTCTCACGCCCTCCAATGTTTTTCACGCGTAGACACAGGAATGTCCGCACCTCACGCTTTAGTGGCCTGCGAGCTGTTCGCACCCCACGAATACTTCGACTGCGAGCTGTTCGCACCCCACGAATTGACCGCCTGCGGGAATTTTGAAATATTTCTATGCGTGAAAGGCGGAGTAGTATTCCCCCGCACCCTACTTGAGGAGGGACCTGCGAACTTCAAGGATTTTCGCACCTTCTCCTCGTGGCTCTGATACCAAGATAAAATATACCACGCAAACAAACATGGTGAGGCTACGCTCACTTCTTGATATTCAATGAAGACGGATTACATGTTTATATAGGAAAAGACTCTCCCTAGTCGGCTACATGCAAACCAAAAGACAACTAGACAACTGACTCTTAACTCAGAACTGACTCTTCTAACTGGCGCTTACAACCCGCGCTTATTACTGGTGCTAACAACTAGCTAACATCTCCATTACTTCCAAATATATCTTGTATTTCCATTGATTAAATCTTCAGATCTATGCTTGATAACTGAATATAAACCTTCAGGCCGAACTTAAGAAGACAACCTGCAAACAAACACACAAACACAAGATAATTAGTGGTCAGTTAGTGTTCCAAGCAAAAAAATTGGCTTGGGAACATTTCATACAGGATTGCAAATATGGGCTATAGGAAATCAGATTTAGTATTGCAAAGCATGCATTTGCAGAGTTTTGATGTGCTATTCAATATCAGTGTTGAATGACAATTACTTTGTCCATTTTGAAATAAGTACATAGATGAATTTACATACTATCACAGATTCATCTAACCCAGAGCTTAATCGTACTTTGAGTTTGTATATTTTGAGAGCTTAATCATACTTTGAGTTTGTATATTTTGAGCTCTAATATTGTGTAAACTTATGAAAAGTTCAATGTAAAGAGCTCATCGGGGTGATGTTTCTTCCACCAATGCTTCAGCTCATCCCTAACCCATGGCCGAACATCCAAAAACACACAGGATTTCCATATTCATCCCTCTTCCCCTTGTTTTCGGGCCTCCTGGGAATCAATTCTTGTCCAGCCCCCTCTGCAACAACGAGCACAAAGTACCCATTCTCTGCCAACCTATGCTCCAAAAATTCAAAGAACCCCCCTTCTCCGTCCAGATAGAATGAGTTCAAGGTATAAGGCAGCAGTCCACATCCCTGCTACCCAAAGTTGAATGCAATGCAATATGTCTAGTATTCCTACCCATCAACTTAACCAGCTCTACTCCATTAGGGGCAATCTCAGCCTCAACATGTGCTGCATTGATGGCACTCTAGGATGTCTCCACTGCTGTGTTATGGCCATATGTGCAGTATTCCTACCCATCAACTTAACCAGCTCTACTCCATTAGGGGCACTATCAGCCTCAACATGCGCTGCATTGATGGCTGTGGGATGTCTCCACTGCTGTGTTATGGCCATATGTGCAATTTTCTATGAGATTCTAGGGAATGCTTTGTTTTAGCTTCACAAAGAATGCCCTGTTTTTAGGCCACTGAGAGATAACATCAATTCTTGTCCGACCCCCTCTGCAACAACAAATTCTCATTTGACATCTTATGTTATGATTCCTCATCATCACTTTCCTTGCATTACCTGTTCTCTAAAATTTTGAAAAAATAATATGTAATATTTGTAAGATGTATACTCAAAATTTTTTCCATATTGGACTTCAAGTAATAGAATTTTTCCTTCATCTCATCAAATTTGAATTCAAACTTGGTAACTATGCTATGCTTTGAAGTAGCACATGTAAATTTTTCCTGTATCTAATCAAATTTGAATCTTGAATTCAAACTCGGTAACTGTGCTATGCTTTGAACTTGGTAAGTATGCTATGCTTTGAAGTAGCACATGTTCACAAGTTATCATTGAAATCTATCAGCAACTGCACAATGGAGCTCTCCAATAGTGATTGGTTGCTGTGGTTATACACGTCCTTATGCATGACATCAAACTCAAATGAATCCCTACAGCTATCAGTGAAACTATATTCCCGCTTTCCACCACCTCGAACTGTTGTTGTTAATCTCGTTGCAGCTGATTTTGGCGTGTAATACTGTCCTGTCGTGTCCTTCATGGTGGTGGTTGCACGAAAAGAGGAGTGGTTTACGCTGCCACGTTTGTCGACTAGGGACGACAGTTGTCACAAGGCACAAACAATCGGATATTGGAACAATTTACTCGGTGGGCAAGGTCGTAATCAGTGGAAATCTATGATCGCGTCTTCTATTTCTTTGTCCACGCTTGGATTATGGTTGTGTAATCTAATGTAGATTGATCGACCTCTGCAATTATTTCCGGAAAATGGAGGCACAACTGGTGTAGGTACCAATAGTTTATCCACGAGATGTAGGAACTTGAATACTTGAATAGTTTAGGATTTTTATTTTTTTTTGGCGTTTCTTGAATATTTGAATATTAATTTTGTTAGCTACTAGTATTGCAGATGTTCTAAATTCTAATTGTATTAACAATTACTTCTGATTGATCTTCAATTCTTTTGCGACGAAGGTATTTCTATTTTGGGGCGAATGTATTTTGGAATAAAAATGGGCACAAGCCAACAGAACTGGCTAATAGGCTAGAGGAACCATAACATGCTCTGATACTACGACCTAAAGTAAATACGATTTCTTTATAAAATCATCTATGAAAGAGATATTCCATAAGATCATAAAATAAATAAATAAATATATATGAATATGAATATTTATATGGGATTTTAATTGAAAATGGATGGCTTATAGCCCTGGGTGATACGAGTAAGTAACCAACTAGTCGGATAAAAAGAGAAGCCAATAAATGCACATGTACGATTTAGTGCACATTTATAACAGGGTATGAATGAAACATATAACAAAACTTCATGGAGATAACGATTTAGTGCACATTTATAACAGGGTATGAATGAAACATATAACAAAACTTCATGGAGATATGGTATAGGTAAGTAAAAAAATAAAATAAAATATTAGTAATAATAAAATAAAAATACTAACATTTAAGTTTGCTTAGTATTTTAATTTCAAAATAAAATGCACTCTATAACTTTATATAGATGAATAACAAAATAAAAATATTAACATTTAAGTTGATTTAATATCTTACTTGTAAAGCTAAGGCTACTACACAATGAGATGTGTAAAATAATGTAATTCTGAAACAAAAATTAATAATATAATATAAAATAAAAGTGAAAAAACAAAAATAAATAATAATAAAGAACACCAAAATAAACCCAACTAAATTTATAACTCCTTTTAAACATATAAGGATGTATTATTATTTTATTTATTTTTAAATATAATTTATAAATTTGGAATTGAGATCAATGTACCTTGATAACAACATAAATGTACATATAACCTATGACTATTATTACATAAAAATAGTGTATATACACCATTACCGATTACCGATTGATAACAACATAAATGTAGTTGTACATATAACCTATTACTATTATTACATAAAAATTGTGTATATACACCATTACCGATTGCACAGAACTGACTATTCTTCCCATCGAGAATGTCGAATGTCCTGTTGAAGTTGAACTGTAGTAGGATTAGTTAGAGGAAGTTATGCTTGGGTGCGAGTAAGCACATGTTGCGTCCGTCTATAGAAACTTCGGTTGGGAAAAAATGACTCCTGATTTGCTATTTTCAACTAACCAATCAAACAATTGACTTCCACTTAGCATGTACTCGAGGTTCATTTTTGAGTTATTTAAGACAAAGTATGACGAAGTATGTTGAGCGGTTACAAAAAGCTGAGATCCAGAATTTTAAAGAATAAAGCTATACGTATAGAAACTATAGCTTTTGGTAACCTGTCAATTGAGAAAAATTAAATGCCAAAATATCCGGAAATTGACTTAAACACCCGTGATATGATTTTGACCATTCTGAAAATCCAATATATGAACTGAAACACGCGAAAGTTTGAAAAGCCAAGCTCAAATACATTTGAACAGCATCAAAACTCAGATTAAGCATAAATGAGTTACCTGAAAGTTTAAAGTCTGAACCTTATACTAAGGCGTTTTATAGTTTCAGTGTTCTAATTAATCCGAATCTCTCAGCTGATTGATGTTATCCTGGAACAAATTACATTAAAAACATATTACATTCAGCTAAAAATCTAGTGATCCTCGAGTCTGGTTTCTTCATAGATTGTCGGTTTAAACAACAGGTCAAGATTCTTCCCTCCTCTTACATTAAGGGAGATCACTATTATTGATGACAAATGCATCGCATCTCCTACTAATTAAACAACATCTGTTTCAAGTCGAAGAAACAAGCTGACGTGAAACTATATGATACCTGAGACTCATCATTTTTAATTACGTAGGAAGCATTAGTTTGCTTCACATTAATACTCGCCCCCTTATGTGCATGGGAGCTAAATACTGGAGTTACCAATGCAATCAAACTTACACATGTTTGGAAAAGTCCTAAACATTTTTTCAGATAGTTCAATCTTGCATATATTTCTCTCTATGGAGATAATTTGCACCTTATTGTGCTTCTGTTATCTCCATTCAAAGACTGGCTAAGTCGGACATAAATTAGTGATCAAATGGATATGAAATAATGTCTACTTTCAAACACACGTAATTAGTTGTCAAAAGAAAACTGAAAAGTGAAAGAGCAAGAGTAGAAATGTTAAGAAGCAGCTTCCTTTTTCTACTTCCATTCCATGTATTTCTGCTAACACATTTTCATAATCTACTTTTTAAGAAATAGCTTTATTCATCGAAAAATCATAAAAACTACTCAAGGATCCAAACTTAAGCTTTGCAACAGTTGATCACAAAATTGAAGGAAACAAAAGAGATTTAGAGGAAAATAAATCACTCACTTCATGTAAGAGGCGGCCTTCTAGTCCCCATGCTATGAGATAACAAAGCCCATGTGCAGTGAAGAGAGCCATTGTTACATGACCCAGCCACACATGGTACTTTGTTGCATGTTCAAATGGAATATCTATAAGGCGTAAAAGGATTGACCCCCTTGCCACAGGAAGGAAAAGAAAACCCAAACAGAAAAGTCCAACTGAACCAAGCCGAAGTCCTGAAATTTCCAACATCACCAAGCTGCAAAACCAATACATGGTTACTACTTAATGGCCATATTTCAATCAGAAATATGTAAATCTCTATACCACATTATTGGATACTGCAACTAAAAGGTTAATTCACGTTGAATCGCAACATCCTTGATTTATATAAAAGAAATATACATTTATCAAATTTTGTATGCTCTGTGACTTGATGAATCATTGCCACCACTTCAGGATTTCGTTTAGGGATTGATATAGCAAGTTTTGTTGGAACCTACAGTCGAATAAGAACTATTTTAAAACCAATTCAAAGGATCAGTTAGGGTCCCTGTTTGCATGTTCATACACAAGTTATGGAGGATTCGACTGCTGTTCCTTGAATGGATAAATTTGCACGAATAGAAGTGTTGGATACTGTCTTGAATCCAGCAATCTATTCACCAAATAAATCCCACCACTTCTGGATCGACTCTATGTAAATTATAAAAATTACAGGCATTCAAACAAAAGAATATTTATATCTCAATCCGCAATTAGATCCTTTTCCTTAGAGTCTGTACATCAATCTGCTTTAGGAAGTGGCATTTGAAGGAGGAATCGAGGGCAAAGGAGCTCAAGGGAAAATTTCAAAAGAAGAAAAGAGACTAGCACATTGCAAGACTTGATTGCAACTGCAGTGACTTGTATTTCCACCTATCTGGTCTTAAAGATATTTCTCTAAATTTTCCTCTCTGGACTCCAAAGCACTCAATATCTAAGACTGGGTTCCAGCTGAATAATAAGAACCAGTCATTTCCCAAGGACTATTTCTCAACAGATCAATTTTTCTCTCTTCTTATCCTTTTGCACAGAACCACTCTGTTTCGTTGTATAGGGTTTGCCTATTTGAATTTATCCCTTTGTTTTGTTTTGTTAGTTTTCCTTTTCAGAAGATGCCTTAGGCGCTCCAGCGTTGACATTGTCACTTGACGTACTTTTGAGACCCAGATTTGTGGACATTAATATAATTTCTTGCAATGTTCTGATCTCTTGTATAACTCTTTTGCATGCAGCATAGTTGCAAGCTTTATCGGAGAACTGTTTTTTCTTCCTTCTTCTTGCTATGATTTTTTCTGTGAAATCATCTTGGTTGTTTCTTTTCCATGGAATCCATTAAATCATGACTGAAGGCATTCTCCACCCATGGATATATGAGAAAGAAAAGTATTTTATTGCTATTTCACCCCAGGCCGCTAGGAAAATCAATAAACTAAAACAAGAGACAGACTCGTTCTTTACTCCTTGTTACCTAGTATGATGAATGAGCATGATCCTGAGCACTTTGTTATCAGTGGCGGATAACTACAGGTGTTCCAGATGGTTGGTTGATATTATCCAAGGACATATTATGGAAACACATTTTTCCTAGCATTACCCTTATGGTTCTTCAAGAAGGGACCACTGCTCAATGGTGATTGCTGTGATGTTTAGAGAAAAGTGTCTAGTGCAAAGTGACTAGTTCATGTCTCTATGTATTAATGTCATGTTTCAGTGGGTTCATCATTATGATGTTGATTTTATGGTTTATTGGTTAGGAGGGTGCATATCACATTGCCCCCATCTATTATTTGACTATCATCATTATTATATGGTTCTAGGCCTTATAATGTGCCATTACTATGTTTGATGTGGGTATGGGGCTCATATGTGAGCGCCCTAGTTGATTTGAGATGTATATGAACTTTATTCACTTGACTATCATGGATACTATGGTCTTTTAGAGGGTGATCTCCTTGTTCACACATGTTGATGGTGATTGAGCTGATTTAATTGTTAATTACACATGGCATTATTAGATAGAGACTTCTTACACTAACGCCCTAGCTCTTGAGGCGATGTTTCATTAGTATTATGGTATATTAGGTGGTTTAAATGATTGTTAGATGGAGCACTACCCTCTTGCACACATGTGGAGGTATCTCTGTTTATTTTATGATTATTTCATTGTTTGACGGTAAGTCCACAAGCCTCCACGGACTCCATCCATTCTGCTAAGCAATGTACTCCACTGGGTCAACTACCCCTTGCAAGAACATTGTCGCAGCCTGCATGTCCCTGAGCCAACTCCAAGCCTCTAAACTAGAATCCAGGCAACCCCATTCCATCTAGGGCCTAATTCCCTCCTCCAGGATCCACAACACTCCTCCTCCCAAGTAGGGCGTTCTCCAAGCAAGTGAAATATCCATGTGGTCATCATGAAGGGCATCCACCAAACTATCAAGAGAACTCCAATGCCTAGGGGAAGAATACCAAACTAACAATGTAAGATCTCGTTTATAAGAAAATTAAGATTTTATTAAAATTAGGAAATTAATTTTGCTACAAACCCTTGTAATTTCTTCAAACATATCATACACACACCAAAGTACACAAATGGAAGAGATAACAGGGGCATTTTTTTATTACGGGATCATTGAATACAACTTTATAAGAAGAAATGGCTGTTATGGTAGCTGCATTACCTGTACAAAAATAAAACTTGGAACAATGCCTGATCTCTCCAAATAGAAATGTCGAAGATGAAAAGTAGCATTGAAGCTCCAATGGGAACCCTGGATGGATTCCCTTCTTTGTCTAACTAGGGTGGATTAGTCTCACCACCGAAGCCAAACTATAATGAGAGGGTTTTGCCAAAACCCTAACGAAAACATTGGCTCACTGAGCACTCCACAAGAAATAATCTCCAAATTTGACATCCCCAAATGACTTGCTCTTCTCTCCTTTTAAAGGCTCATTGGATCTTTCTAGAAAGATCTAACTTGACCTCGTCAAAGCTTCTAGAAGAGCACTTTTTAATAATGTGACTTTATAATGTTTATCTTTTATTTAAGACACTTAAAATTAAATAATAATTAATTAAAGATTAGTTGTCAAATTAAATTTAGACAACATAACCAAATAATTAATTAAATATTTAGTTTTTCTAAGCTCGCCAAAATGGGACATTACAAATCCTCCTGCCCCAAGATTGCTTGTCCTCAAGCAATGCTATCACAATCTAATGCTCGCAATCTAATGCTCGGTCGACTGAACCTGTCTCAAAGTGATACCTGGGTCCCATGCCATCCTGGAAAATGTGAAGCATCCTCTGCTCATAGCACGAATCTGCGAGGTGCTATCACAAGATTATGCCTGACTGCCCCTGATCAACCAAGCAATCATAAACTCAATCATCTCCTCCGAAGACTCATCCTCCCAACAATCAAATCTATGTAAACCAGCAATCCCATCGGTGTCGGCTGTCAAGTTGTCAACAAATGCGATCCCAGGGTCCCACACCAATCTCAAAGAGATGCCACCATGCCGACGTTGCACCACTCTGATCATAATCGTCTGATCATCATACTCATACTGCATCTCAACATCTGTCAATCCACGGATGTCCTCGATCCTGATGATAAAATCAAGGACTCTGTCAGGAGGCCTCCCTGGATGAAATGCCCTGAAGCTCCATTGTACACCACCATGTGTCAATGAGGGCTCATGTATATTGTTGCACACCACCGTGTCCTCCTGCATCCTCCAATATCCTGTATGCCCTACTAAACCCAACACTTTATTGATGATGACTGAACATGTATCCCAGAGTGTGTCCATATATGTCATGTATCAATCCACCCAATCTGAGTATATGTATATCTCCTTGCGGCCTGGTCCACAAGGAATGTACTCAACCATATCCTTCATAGCTAAACCCTGAGCCTCTAAGGTGCTCTCCAAAGGAAAATGTTCATGGTCCTCACAATGCCAATCAAGAGTGCACACCAAACCATCACTCTCCTCAGGTACATGTATCTTTGACTGCTCCTTGTCTTGACTCATCATAAGAGTCTCCTCCCTCACATCATGTGTGAGACTCCCGCTCTCCTGTGTCACTGCTGCCAAAGATGATGGAGTATATGTCATAAGTGGTGAAGAGTGTGCCAAGCCCAACTGATAACGTAACTCCTCAACCTCTCTTTCCTTGTCCTCAACAAACTTGAGAGCAAGGTCCCTGTCCATAAACAACTGTAAGTAATCTAACTTCAGATGTTCTAGTGCCTCCATGATGATGTGCAAATGGGCACTAGTGACTCCACCAGCTATCTCAGTGTGTCTCTCTTCAATCTAGGCTTTCCACACAAGCTCCTCAATGAACCTACGGGCTCCATCGGTTCTGGTCAACACCTGTGTAACCTGATCCTCGATCACCAATAAGCGATCCTCCAAATTGTACAATGTTAAAGGCTTCTGCCCTACCGCGTCCAACTAGCCTGAGTTGTCATTTGTACAAGTGCTCCCCCTCATCCTCGTAGTAGGAATCATAAGCAAGGACTGGAGATGGCTCCTTGTCGTACATAGGTGCTAGCTCGGCTCCATCCTCACCAACAATCCCAACACATGTGCTATCCTAACCATCACCGATGCTAGTGTCCTGGGCTCCACCGGCCAATGCCAATGCTGCACTGGATGTTGTTGTGTCGTCCCCCTCATAGTCATCATCGATTATTCAGACACCCAGGGATGACCTAATGCTATGCTCTCCGATTAATTTTCAGTCATACCTTGAGGACTTTGATGACTATCCATCTGAGCACTTAGATTTATCTTATGAAGAAATTTATCAACCAACGTTATGCTCAGATATTGATAAAAATGAGGAAGTTACTTCCCTGAAGAAAGATACTTGTGATAAGATTTTCCACCCCCTTCAATCACTTTACCTCCCTATTTCACTGAAGGTGTGGTTTGGAAACATGTCCCTTATCCCAAGTCTCCTGTAAGGAAAAACCTCATTCTAGATTTTAGGGGAAAGTTGAGTGCCTCAAGAAGAAGCCTTTTATCACAGTTTTCCAGCCTCCCCTTTAGGAATGGTCAGTTATCCTTTCAGTTTTTGCTAATCCCTCCTCGGGCCTCAAGTTGTGAAGACATCCAAGGTAGCCAGCATTCAGATTCCTCGAGTCAGTCTCCTAAACCTTTGACTTTTCACAATCCATTCCTGAGATGGATTGAGCACTCTCCTGAGAGCATGTATTGGGATCACTTTTTCCCTCCCACCCGCCTCCATGAGTTAGACTTTGAGATTTCCGATGATATGATATATATTCTAACCCATGACATTTTTGTGCTTGATTTATCACTATTTTTGTTTATGATGAAGCACAAAGGCAGGTATCGAGGAACGTTGCTGGATTGGCTTCACTGGTTGTTTGACTACACCCAACATTCCAGCCAATAGGTAAGTACAGGTAAGAAGTTTGCTTTCATCTTCTTACTCATTGATTGCTTTATTTTAGTATATATATCTATGTATGTTGGGGTGGCATTACCACCCCAATTTTGTTACTAATACTTCTATCGAGATTGAACAGGTCTGCAGGTTATGCCAAAGATGTTGAAGTTCTCATGCGCTCTACAGTGAGCACATGTCCCCGAGTTGGAGCCAGATGTTATCCCCAATTTTTAGGGATAACTAGGAGATCATGTCTCGAGGCCCACAGGTCCTGGACATGAAGTACCAAGAGCAGGATTGACCTGAGCATGGCCCTGGAGGGCCATCCTTTTCTTCTTCCATCAGCTTTGTCTTGTCAGCAGCAGCAGCATCCATCACCATCGGCTCGGTCCTGTATCAGAGAAGGTTCTTGGTCCATGAGGTAATTGGTCCAGGTATCATGGTATGTGTCACTTTTGATCACTAAAACCTTTAAATATATGCATTTGATTCCTTTTATCTCTAACAATTGCTTGGATATCACATTTGCCCACTTGACCATGCTTGGGGGAATTGACAGGGTGCCCTAGTAAGCCTGTGCCCATAGGTTTTGGTTTGCCACTAGGGAATTTATGAAAAGCCATCATCCGCTCCCATCATAGCACCACTGTTTCATCTTATCTCCCGCTCATTTATCCCACTCCCCTTGTCCAGGCATTGGGTTGACCTATTTGCAGGGTTGCATCTTGTCTCGTGGGAAGAAGGGGCTAAAGGCCCAGAAGTTAAAAGTAGCTGGTAAAAGACAAAAGCCTAGAAATGAAACCTCGAGATGCTTCGCCCAGAGATCCCCAAGAAGGCAGTAAAAAGCCTCTCAGCAAGAAACAAGAGGGACCCGAAAAATAACAAAACAAGACCTAGTCAGAGGATAGGGGGTCTCATCACGAGCCAACCTATTAGGTCCATGGGTACCTAGCAGTATGACATTGCCACCATTTGGTTACCACGCCAGGGCAGTGACCTTTGGTTGCACGGCCAAGGGAAAGGGGGTCTCATCACGAGCCAACCTTCTCATCTCTGTGAAAGTACTTGTGGGTAACGCTGTCAGCTCTGGTCACCATGCCAAGGCAGTGTCCCTTGGTTAGTTCTTGAATGAAGAGAAAAAGAAGAAGAAAAGCAAATAAAAGAATAAAGCAAGAAAAAGAATAAAGGCAGAATGGGCTTGGAAAAAATGCATCCATGACAAGTACAACTCACCTTCTACAAAGGCACCCACAGGTAATACTTAAGGATCCATGGCCCTCACTACACCCACATGTTTGGACATCCCCTAAACCACAGCACCTCACTTACATGGCTTGGATGAGATCATTCTGGAAACTTTCCTCTTCTTGTGGACACTAGCCCAATGGGGCGCCTTGACCTTTTCTCTAATCTTGTATTGCAGGTTTTTGTAATGTCTTTGAGCTATTGACTGATGTATTAGGGGTTTTATGCATATGTTTAATAATATTTATGATGAGATGTGATTGACATTGCTATGATCCCTGTGACTGATGAGCCCATGGAGGGCATAGCTTTTGATGTGCAGGACCATGCCCGACGGACAAGTACCATTTGGACCAGTACACATGGGGAGATGATCAGTTCGGACCTCCATGGGGCTGAAGAGCCCACCAGATGGATGTTGAGACCCCATCAGGGGGCAGAGACAGGACAAATCTTGATCAGGGGCTTGCACCTGAGAGGAAGAGGACGTTCCACCAGAGACACTCCGGCAGAACTAGACCTAGGGGGAATGACCCCTTTTCAGTGGAACGTCATCCAGCTTCATGGATGCTTTTGGAGGCAGACTGGGCAGTAGTGGCACGTGTGGCATGTTGGAGAGGCCCCTGGAGGGCTAACGTTTTGCTTCTGGATGTTGCACTGGCCCTAGAAAGGGATAACGTCTCCCTCAGAGGGGCTTGACGTCTCACCTTTTGCTTGATTAGGGTTTTTTATTTAGCATTTAATGTAAAAACAATATGATTTTGACATTATGGCCTTGTCGGCCTTTTTATGACCTAAAAGGTAAAATTAGGTCATTGATACACTATATATCGAGGGTTTTGACTCTCATTTTTATCATCACAATTGACTCACTCATAGTGAGGTCTGAAATTTGCGCCCTCTTTGGGTTATTGGCTGATTTGAGGAAGGCACACTTGTTGAAGGAAGAGATTTTTGGCATTCTATGGTGTTTTTCTTGAAGGAAGGTGTTACAATTAGGGTTTGCATGATTACTTCTTGATGAATTGTAAGTATTTTTCTGCAAAACTTCTTGATTGAATGGTTGTAGTCTTATTTCTTGCATGTATTTATAATTTGCTGAATAAAAACCCTAGGTGACAAGCACACAAGTAGGTCCTTGTCTCATGTCCCCTGAT
>ML777693.1:721183-743308 GCA_009831015.1 Picea engelmannii | reverse complement strand
GAAAACATGCATATTTGTACATTGTAACATTAAAATGGCATCCATAGTAGTAAGTAGTAGTACATCAATGATTAATCATTCGAGCATCAACCATCTAGAATCTAGCTATTACAAACTTACAAACCAACATACAAATTTTTAAGTCATATAATAGAAAGTGGACCATTAAGTTATGGAATGAAATCAGTCATCTAGCAATTGTCAACAATAACATGACTCATGACTCATGACCAAACAGTTATGATTACAAAATAGGCCATCTGCACTGAATATGAAGATCGAAAGGTCCAAAACAATAAAGTTTAAATTGTGCTAGACTCTAGAGTCTAGTTGCTAAATGCTATGAATCTATCATCTATAGACTAACATGTAAAGTAATGAAGCACCCCATGGAGATTCCTGTCACTAAACCATTTTGTAACTCTCCAAATCACATTTTTTTGCAACATCTTTGAAGTACAGGATTGGTTACTTGGGTTAATTGTGCTAATCAATTTAAGGTAATTCGCACTTCCACTCTAATCTATAATGACTTAGCTTAATTGACTTTAGGGTTTCCCCCTAGGCTAGGGTAATTTCCTAAGTCCTTAGTCTGAAGTCATAGAAACAGAGCCAGTGTAAGATCCATAGAGAGCAACTCTATAACATACCATGAGAGCAACTCTATAACAGCATTTAGTAAAGATTTTTAGCACAGTGTTCGATTACCATAATTAAGTCATAGAATCAAAGCCACAAGGTAAAGTTCCACAAATATTGTTAAAGAAATAGAAGAATAGAGCAATAGGCCAGCAAGATTCATTAGGAAGCGTCCATTTTGCACCCTGGAGCGAGCTTCCGAAATCTGGAAGCGGGCTTCCGAAGAAGCTTCCATGGAGGATTCGCTCGGAGCGGGTTTTCGAGGGTGGAGCCAGGGGGGGGAGCGCTTCCTGCAACACTGCTCCAAATATGTATAAATGCATCAAATAATGTGTCCTCAACCCAAAGGGAGCTAAAAGGCGAAATTTGAATCAAAATATGTGAAACATACCTTGAACAATGTGTCTTACACCTCCAAATACATGGAAGCTCCTCCATTAGAATTATTTCTCGTCCCTTCTTCCTTCAACATGCCCTAGCCACCTCCTTGAAGAAGGCATTTAAGAGGGTTTTTGGCTATGCCAAGTGCAAATTTAGTGCCAAATGGCATCCTTTCAAATAGAGCATTTCTCCTCCATTCCCTTTCCTTGCCACATGCCATGCTTTGAGCCTCCAATAAAGTAGGGCATTCATCTTCCAAGTCTCCCTTTTAACTCACATCGTCCATTCATGTGGTCCTAGAGACCTAGGTTCAATCCATGAGTAAGGTGTGTTACCACCTCACTTATAGAGGTAACTAGAGGAGATTTTTTCTCCATGATCCACATTTCAAACATCAATTCCAATGATGCCATACCGAACTCTCCACAGATAGTTGCCCACAAATGCCTTTCATTACATGCTCATCTCAGCTCACTCAGATGACATGGTGCATTCCACATTGAGGTATATTGTTATGACACTTCATATCAAGTGATAATGACAATGTTTGGGGCATGAAAATGGTGATCATGGGTTGAATTGGATAATGAATCATGATGCTTTGAATTTATACTTTTTTCCTTGTTTCACCTTGGTGGTCATCATCATCTCCTCGTCCAGTGTTGTCACTCTTGGAAAAATTTGTACTATTGGGCAGCCTTAATGGGGGTAATGTATCCATACCCCTTACCATGAGTAACATATTCCATCTATGCTTTATCCATTGTCCTTTCTTTTGGGTTGGTTCTTACGTATCCCAAAAAGGTATGTGCCTCGTAACCCCATGAAGAAGGGGCTTGAATGCCCGAGGTTGATGTATCTTTATAAAAAATGATATAGAAAGAGCTAAATCCGTAATTCAAAATGGGGGGCAAAGAAACAAACAAGAAAAGCAAAGTATTAAAAACCAAGAAATAAATGAAGCATGGGCTCTACCCCCTCACTAAGAGGTCGTCACCCCAAGTCCTATGCAATGAAATTATGAATACATACCTAACAAAAGGACTTAGCAAATCAAATGTCGCCAAAAAAGGTTAAAGCTATAAAGAAAAAGGAAAACAAGGGTTTGGAAAGACACAGTTCCCAAGGAAAGCATATCTCATTGCCTAAGATTTCCCTCTACAAAGGCACTCATGAGGATGACTATCATGTCAATGACAACCCACCCATGAAGTAAACCTCAATCCATACCACATACCATTGCGCATAATCCTTAATGGGTTCCTTGGGACATGCTTCTTATCTTGGGTATTGGCACACCTAATAGGGGGTAATAATGATCCTCCCATACCTAAACTTGGAAAATTGTATAACTTTGTATGCTAGTGTGAAGCTTGAAGATGATACTTTGTGAGATCTATCTAATGGATTTTGCATGACTCGCTTTATATGTTGTGTTTGGATTGTGTACCTTGCCTCCGGTCTTCACAATGTTTTGGACCACATTAGCCCCTCCTCGAATGATGGATTTCACATGACCACATGCATGGTTGACACTTGGATCCTTTGGAGGATATTGAAGGGCTACTAGCACACTCCAAGGAGTTCATCCCCACGACTTGATTGAGAGTGTTCCACCTTTTCTTGAGGACATTGGACCTTTACATGAGGACATTGAACTTGGAGAGATGACATGGCACCTTCCCATTGATGATGGAACAATGTTATTCGATGATGGGACATTGCACATTTATAATGATGGGGCACCTTGAAGTGACATTTGGGTTTCATGATGATGATATGGTACCTTTTGATGAGACGTCATAGCTTTTGGAGGCATGAGACACCTCTTGGAGATTAAACGTTGCACCCTTTCATGAAAACATTTCACTTTTGAGCCCCTATTCATCACTTTGGAGTGAGCCATCCCCTTCATGAACCACACATGTCACACGTGTGAGATCTAGAGCACTTTTATGAGAGACGGTTTGATGTTTGAGCTACTTTACTTCATCTTGGAGACATCATTGGGGGTTTTAGAGACCTATCCACTCATGTATCATGAATATTTTATGTTATGTTGCCTTATCTCCGGGGTTATGAGAGACAAAGGATTTATTTTCTGTTTTTAGGGCTTCTATTATGTAAGAAGGGTGTTAGATATCTCATATAAATAAGCGAAGCACTTCTCACTTTTGAATAATTGCTACTTGGGGAGACATATCACTATTTGTTTATTTCTACTTGCTCTCTTATGAAGAATGCTATGGATGGTTAGTTAGAGCGGGATTTTGGAAGAGATATGCTTGTGGATGCCCTACTACTACTTGGATATTCATTGCTAGGGTTTTGATGGAAGAAAGATTTATTGAGTAAGTGGTCTCTTTTCATCTTGTGGTTATGTTTATGAATGCATTTAAGTGTAATGTTGTTTCTCTAGTGTTAGTTGAGCATTCTCTTAAATTACTCTTGAACAAACCTTCTTATCAAAGCTCTTGGAAGTTTTCTAGTGAAGAACCTTCACTTGAATTGTCCCTTAGCATTTAGGATGATCTCCTAGAGTTAGTAGTGAACAACCTCTAGGTATAAACCCAAAAATCCACTCATTTCTCTCCAAAGGGATCCTTAATTGACCCCATATGCCTAAAACAAATAGTAGGCACTAGTCACTCTCCCAATAGTCAATCATTATTTTCTCAATTATCCTCTACTTTTATTGTTTTAGGGTTGGATTAGGGTTTTATTACAGAAATTTTCCATTTTCAGCCATAAAAGACTAAGGCATTTTGGCATTTTGGAATATTGTTGACCTAATAAAAATTGTTAAAACCCTAATTTACATTTCTGAAGTGTTATTACAGCCTTCTAGGGAAAAACATCTAGGGTTTTAGGGCTGTTATATGCTCCCTAATTTTCTGATTTTGTTAGTTAATGAAACCCTAATTTAGTTCATTGTTTAGCCCTCATATTTCATTGAATTATTGCTTGTCAAAGGGCTATTTTATTTGCTTCTGTAATAACTTATTTTTCTGTTGTAATTTGACATTTCCTTCCAAGTTTTACAACAGCCCTAGGCTTTTTCTTCATTTGCAGTGTTTGGGGATCCTCTTGAGCCTTGACTTGACTTGGAATAACTCTTAGATTGACCTAGATCCTCATCTCTTCAGCTGGAAATTGCTTTGTCTCACCATCTTATCCTTACTTCGTCTATCTTATTTCATTAGTGGGGTAGTTTGAGTAGTCACCCCGGGGGAGCCTAGACTTAATTGTGTCTTTCCTAGGGATTATTGAAGGCTACTAGGGAAGCCTCACTTGTGTTGGATTCTACTCCTTCACTAAAGAGAGGGAATTTGTTGCCTAGGTGACAGTGGTAACATCTTCCATACTCCACTAGTCTTAGTGCCTTGTGAAGGCTTTGTATTTTATGCTAGATTGGGTGGTAATAGGGTGCTCCATAAATAATATAACACCATGGTAATATAGGACAAGGTGCATGGCTTCCAAGTCTATCCTCACAACCTGTAATTATCACTGAGTATCCATGGATTCCCGCTGTGTTGGTGAGAGAAAAACGCTAATAAAAATGTGAAATAAGCCATGCATTTTCAGGGAGTAACAGGGCTATGTAACTCATTCTACTGCCAACAACTTTGCTTCTTTGCAGAGTATTTATGACAAGGAAATTTAGTATTTACATTTTTCTTCCCAAATTTTAAAAAGGGCTCTTTGGAAAAAGTATACAATGCTCAAATCCAGCTACAAGTCACTTCTCCTCAGTAAAGAGAAAAGTGAGAAATGAAAAGATTAAGCTAAGAATTGCAATATCAGTGCCTTTCTGTTAAAGGGTAAATTAAACTAAACTTGATTGATGTTATCACAAGGAAATTTAAGGAAGCTATAGGCATGCACTCTTATTTACACTGCTATATAATAGTCAATCTCATGTACCGTGAGTTCAAATTACCAGTCAATTCAAATAATCTGTAATAAGATAACCTTAACAATCAAGTGTGTTGTGCAATCTGATTTTCCAAATTATGTAAAGGGGAAAACAGCTAAGGTACCTCTTTTCGTATGAGGGCAAACGTATCCTAATCTGATCAATCGTTTTACTGTCACTGATTACATATGCAGCCATTGTCCCCAGAATGTATATGATAAACAGCATTATCACAACTAGTTCGGCAGCAGAAACCACCCCAAAGGGTCCATCTATAAGTACTGGAAATGTCCATGAACGAGGTTGCGGGGACTTGAATTTCTTCTTCCTGAAGTTTTAACATGCCCAACCAACAATCAAATTCATCAATAGCAAGCAAAATTAGATTCTAAACGTATGGAACAAAACTCTCATGGACTATTATGTTAGAATTCAAATATCAGTTTAGGCTGAAAAGCGAAAGATCCAATGTATTATTACTTAAATTTACCTTAACAGATCTCATTGTCTAGTTAAGTTCTGCTTTCCAAATCTTTTTTATAAAAGGAATCTTATTTACAGGTTGCAGGTGAATAGCTTGGTGTGCCATTGCTAAATTTGTCCAGACAGTCTAAAGTAACCCTAACATATGGAAAATGCTGCTTTGACATTGGACATCAAAGATGTGGAAAAAGACTAGAGAACAAACTTGGTGGCTTCCTTTGGAGAAATCTCAATGTAGAGAATCCCCAGGAATGCTATAATGACAACCGGAACGCCATAAAGAAGTAACATGCTCCCTGTAACATTAAACAGCAAATCAATTTAGAAGTAATAGGACAACAATAAATAGAAAAGTTATAAAAATCGTATCAATCTTAATCTACAAAACACCTCTCATTTAACTAAATTACTTGCAGAAACATTCTCTCAAACCTTCACCTCGCTGAATTGTTAAGCAATGTATATATTATCAGATAATTTCATAATACCGAGATCTGATTCTTATTAAATTTAATACAAAACATATTTAATCATTTGTCATTGATCAACCGTGGATATAAAAAATTGAGCTCAGTTGGGTATTCTGGAAATGTGTTTGTAAATATTGATCTTTTATGTCGACTGGAGGTCCAAGAATTTATGGACTCCTCGCACTGTGTATATGCATGGTGGCCTTGATTACACTAGAATATTCAATATGTCGACTGGAGGTCCAAGAATTTATGGACTCCTCGCACTGTGTATATGCATGGTTACCTTATTTACAGTAGAAGATTCAATATAATACAGTCATCTCTTCTTTATGGATGATATGAGCTAATTGGTTTTACTAATCAATTTATAAATATAGGTGTTTAAAATAATAGAAGCTGAGTATACGCTTGCTGGTCATAGAATTTTGCATGCAGCTAGAACAATTCTATTTCCAGCGCATTGATCCATTGACATCTAAATCGCTCAGCGTATAATGTTTTGGAGAAGGTTCCGTACAATATAAAACCCCGTTTCAATGGACTTAGAAAATTCGCTTTGGTTATTGAATTGCAATAAATATGTTTTGTATAACTCAAAAACTATGCAAGAACAATTGTTTCTATAAAAAGTTTAACATTCATAGACTGTAGAATAAGCGAGAGAATACAAAGTCTGGACTTCCATCTTGAATTTCAAAACAAGTACTGAAATCTATGAAGATATGCCCCAAATAAACTTAACCAAATTCAGTATAGGAGCAGGTGCCCAAAAAGTATTGAAATTCGAATTCAACATGGTAAAAACCGTTTAAAAATTAAAAAGATAATTTATCTATGCCTGACAGTTTTGTTCCGTAATCAGCATGTTTTTTGTGATTGTATTTTGTAGAATATACACTTGATTAAACGATGTTCAAAATAATAGAAGATGGAGGTTACCTGAGGTTCCGAAGAATGAGCTGTTTGTTATGGCAAACAATTTGCTCAGGAATTGACGAAAGAAGTTGGTAGGAAACAAAACTATGAAGCCAATCCACAAAATGAACAGCACCCACATTATGATAAATAGAGCCCATTGCAGTATGACAGTCAGAGTGCTCCTCAATGTGCCATAAGTTCTGGTAGCTGCTGGATTAATCAATGGCTGCTCCAAAGTGCCACTATAACTGTTCTCCATGGCCACTGTAATCGGATTACAGGGTCACACTATATTCTCTGCTCTGGATTATAAAAGGCCTCTAAAAAAGTAGGGATGGCAGAAATGAAATGCATGGCATGGACTTATAAAAGGACATAAATGTCTAGCCTGAAGGTATTTGTCCTATGATTTTTGCTGGGATCTGGTGAAGTTATTCTGGTTCAACGGCCAGGATTATAAGATTGTACGGATGGCAGTCTGACCATTCGAAAAATTTGGATGTGTCCTTCGTTCCATCACTTTTTGTGTGGTTCGGAGATTCCCGTCTTTTTTAAATTTAATGAACGGGTATGACGACGATAACAGGTTGAATAGAGTATAGGGATTTATATCACCGCAGATTAAAGAGATTAGTTTGTTTGGTTTTTTTGTTTTTGTTTTTTTTTTTTTTTAAATTAGATTTTTCAATGAAATCTAGTTAAAAATTGTTGGATTTGTAGATTTTAGTGATTATTTTCGTAAAAATAGAGTATCTTGAATATTGTTATATTTATTAATATATATATAGTAGATAATGATATATTGGATTAGAGTTTAAATGGTTGAGTGGTTTGAAATTCATATATAAATTATTTGGATTGATTTACTTAATATTCTTAAAAGATAGTCCTCGAGGTGTAGGACAGTCCGTGACGGAGTGTGTTGTTAAGCCAATCCGTGTTGTTAAGCCACTCCGTGTTGTTTGAGATTTTTAAATACAAATGTGGAGAAAGCTTTGAAACGTCCAACATTTTAAATGGACACTCTACCCATAATTAAAGATCATTAAAACTATCAGATTTTCTCATAAAATGTTCTTTAAAATATATTTATATATAATATTTTAAATCAATTTTTTAACTACATAAACTAATTCTTCAGCAAAAAGTCCAACTTTTTTAAAATATATCTACATAAATAATATTATTTATGTAAAATGGCTTGGCCACTTACAAACCATAAATTCCTTTGGCTACACATCCTTCAGTCGATCATTTTCTTGTACGTTAATACTCCACCAGAAAAAATAAAGCTAAATATCACAGCAAAAGTTAGTTCAAATGTCTCTTTCAATTAAATATTATTTATGTAAAATGGCTTGGCCACTTACAAACCATAAATTCCTTTGGCTACACATCCTTCAGTCGATCATTTTCTTGTACGTTAATACTCCACCAGAAAAAATAAAGCTAAATATCACAGCAAAAGTTAGTTCAAATGTCTCTTTCAATTAAGCATTTTCTTGTACGTTAATATTAAAAATATAAAGGTAGAAAACAAAGCAAAGGTTAGTAGATATGTTAGGTGAAGATAAGATATCATAAAGTTTTCTAAATGAAATGAAGTAATCGTTCACTTCTAATAAAATGGTTTTTTTCGAATAATGTTTTTAAATTAAAATATTAAAAAAAAAATAATAATAATAAATATTTTTTATAAAGTATTTTTCATTTTTAATAAGTTAATAAAATATTTTAAAATAAAAATCATTTATTTATGAGAATAATTATAACATTAAACAATTGAATAAATGTGGAAAGTATTTTTTTTTCTATTAATTATTATATCATTTAAAATGGAATGACTTCATTAACGTATTTATTTGTTAATTTTATTAGTTAATTTATTTCTTATCTATAAATATAAATATATCAATCAAAAGCTTGGCTATGTAATATATCAATTTTGGAACTTTTATATGATTTTTGCAATACCATTGTATGTAACATAGTTCTTCTCATTATGCAACTTATAATTTTACAAAGAAAACATCTATAAAAATATTTACTTTTTGAAAATATAAAAAAATGAAAATTTAAAATTTTGTGCAATTATAAATGTTTTTCATAGCCCAAATTATCAAAAATCTCAATATGTCTTAACAATTTTATCTATTAAAATTTACCTTTGATTAATTTGACATGGATGAGATGTTGCAACTAAAGTTCTTTCCCTCGCTGCCCTCTAGTCATCATCATGAAATTATATGGTGTCACCTCTGTGATGGCTCCTCCCCCTCTCCTTATGAATGCCCATTACCTCTCTCCAACCCTCTCTGGAGCCAATATGACTTAGTCTCCTTACATGACAGAGAAGATGGTTTATGTCCTAGCTTCTAGATTTGCAAGGAAGGCAATGGCAACCTCCTCCTAACCATCGACGACCGCCATAATTTGGCTCCTCATCGTCCCCTCATAGTGCGACAATGCCCTAGTTAGGGCCAATTTGAGACATTCATGGGATTACCAAATCATTCAAAGAAGCATTAACCTCTAGTTTAAATGCAAGCCAACCCATGGCCTTGTCTCCCAGGCCCAAATGATTTAAGAGGCATGTTGTCGTCCTAATACACACCTACAAGCGTGGAGAAATATCCAACCCACTCCTTGGAGGCCCAAACCTAAGTCTAGACCCACTGTCACATCGATCTAGACTCCTTCCGTCTAGGCTCACTCCTAGGGAAGCCAAGGGGGGTAGACCCTATTAAACTATGTGAAGGTTTTATTAAAGTTCTAGGAGTTTATTGATTTGTTGATTAGGGAGACCCAACCCAATGACAAGCAATCATGCAAATGCACTCTTTCAATGACAAGCAAATCTTTTACTTTTCAACACAACAAAAGACAAGTGCCTAAAGATTATCCAATTCCAATCATTCCAATATACACAAAAGAAATATACTTCTACAAGAATGAAATCAATCTCTGAGATATCTATACAACAAATTGAAAAACAACTTTACACTTTAAAGAATTATGCTCAAATGAATAAAGCATACTTGAAATGAAAAGTACTTTTTTTCCAAATGAAAATTCGCACAAAAATTATATTATATGATTTTTTTTTAGATCAGCAGAGTCTATGATTGCTACTAATTCGTCCACATTAGATTGACAGAAAACTTCACAACAAATCTGAGCACAATGATCTAATGAGAAGCTGCCCAGACTTGAATATCAAAGAAAATAAAATATAGAACGCCCATAACACAAGGATATAAAGAGTACTAACAAGTATAGGTCTGTGAATACTACCAGAAACCAAAACAAAATGAACAGATTCAAAGACAAATTTAGTAAAACAAAAACAAAAGGAATTAAAAGATATCCACATGAAGAGTGGGACCCGCAATCTCTCCATCCCAAGTAAAATAAGTAATCCTTCCTTTTGTAGCCGAGAGGGCTTGCTTTGACAATTGATTGGCCTCCCCATTTGCTTCTCTGAAGATGTGATGAAAGTAAATACCATTGAAAGTAGGGATCATATCCTTAATTCTGTGTTTCCAGCCTTCAATATTGATGGCTTGGAGCTTTCCTTTATGATCCAGCCAATCGATTATCACCTTTGAGTCCCCCATAACCTGAATATAATGAAGGTCCAAAAGCTTTGAGATGGTAAGTGTGGCCCAAGCTCCTAACAATTCGTCTTTTGTATTCGATCCGGCTCCACAATTGAAATACCAATGAAAAACTTGTGAATTTGGTGTTTTTATAGTTCCCCCTGCGCCACAGTTTGTTCCTCTAGCTACAATAGCTCCATCGAAAGTGGCCAAGGAGTAACCATTCATCCTCATGATCGGGTTCTGTCTTACTCTCTGTGAAATCCGATCTTGTAAGTTTAACTTGAAAGCTCCTAAAAACTTAAAAGCCCAGGGCGAGGGTAAGTGCCCATCAAAAAGACATTTATTTTGTTCCTTCCATATAAACCAAAAAAGTAGAATCGACAATCTGTTCGAAATTTGTTTGTCTATTACCCAAGAATCCATACAATTTTTCAAGGAGAGACCAACCCAATGTTGATTAAAATGGAGGAGGTGTGCACATTTTTCCTAAACGGATTTAGTAAAGATGCATTCGATGAAGAGATGAGTGATGTCTTTCGCCCTTTGACCACATAGACAGCAATAACTCGGGCCAATCCAACCCTTCTTCTGTAAAATATCCCAAGTAAGTATTATGTTATGTATGGCCAGCCAAAAAAATAAGATTACCTTCAAAGGTAAATTCCATTTCCAAAACTGTCTCTTCCAGCCACGCCTAACTGGGATCTCTTGAAGAGATAATATGGCCTCATAACAATTTTTATTTGATAAATCTCCTTTTTTATCTCCACCCGACCAGAGCATGGAGTCTTCTTTATTTGAATGAAGTGTTACCCCTGCTCCATTTAATTCCTTTGTATAGTTTTCCCAATCATCCGAGTGAATCCCTGTCAGCCCCAGATCAACGCTGCTCATTCAAACCTCTGCCTCTGTAGTCAGATTCTTTTCCACTGTTGCTTGAGCAAGAACAAATACCCGTTTTTTATTTATATGCTTAACAGTTTCATTAAGGAGAAAGGATCTTTCTCCCAAACTGACAATCATGTCTCTCCCAATCACAAAAAATAGATACCCACATGAAATGAAATTGTTGAAAAGTAAATTGCTTGAAAAGTAAATGAATGACAAAACTTGAAATGTAGAAAATGTGAGTTGAAAGTGGTGTAATGTGTGTAGGTTATTTTTAATAGATTTTTAGGTCTCTCTTTGAATTAGGGGCAATTAGATGTGAAATTTGCAAGCCTAAGCTATGTTACTACCCCAAATCTGTATCCCTTCAACCAAGAGGAAGTGTTGGGTGCTCAACAAGGTTCCCCTCTAGCTCTGCAAGTCAAATCCAAGATGTTAGGGCCCTCAACAAGGAGGACATGTAGTGTCGTGAAACCGTCCTCCGCTTCAACCCCTTCTAGCCTCCCAAGTCACCCCTTCTTAATGGTTTTTAGAAATAATAGAATTAGGTGTATAATTAGACTAGCCACACAGTCCTTTGCCCTTTCTTGTTACCCAAGATCCACAAAGTGGCAAGGGGAGGGAATATGAGACAAAAGGCGAGGCGAAAAGTTTGATTACTTTGAAAAAATGAAATTCTAACTAGTCGTCACAATATTGCAAGGGTGGCAAAGCCATTCACATGCAAGGTGTGGGCACAAATGAATAATTAAAATAACTTGAAATAATGAAATAAGCAAGCTAGCCACACAATTTTTCCTTAAGGACAAAGGTGGGCAAAATAAAAGACTTTGCAAACCTCACAACTATGGCACAATGTGGAGGGCAAGCCTACCGATTTTGTGCTGAGGTGGGTAAAAGTATTTGAAATAAAATAAAACAAGTTAATATTGGCCACTCAACCTTATTTTTGTGGGAGATTCAAGTGGGGCAAACAAATTAAGCAAAAAATACAAATTAAACAACTAATCTAGCCAACACAATATTGCAAGGGTGGCAAAGCCACTCACATGCAAGATGTGGGAAAAGAAAAAATTAGAAGATACTTTACAATTTACAAATGCTAAAGATAAGAAAAGAAGGCAAGCCCAAGAGACTCTCTTGGGTTGCTTACAATGCTTTAGAAGGGAAAAGAGGTGAAGGGATCTTGCACCACTACTCTTGGATGAATCCTTGAGATTTTTGTGGCCAAGATTGGGCAACACCTCCCCTTAGACTAGCAAAAACCCGCATAAAACAACAAGATATGTTTGCTAGAAAATGCTAAAAATCACTTAGAATGAGTTAGTTTTGGTTAGTCTATAAAACAGAAATTTCTATGTACAAAATCTGAACTTAAAGATTGATTAGAAAACAAGATTTATAAGAGAAATAATTGCAAAAAATATATAAAAGTGCTGGAAATTATATCAGAAATTTTAGTGAAGAGAATAGAAGCTTTTGGAGTCCTCCCTTACAAGCTTTGGTAACCTGCAAAGTTGTAAGTACTTGCTACACAATGAGGCAAGAAAGTGAGTTCTTCAAAATGGTTCACAAAATATTTTGCAAAATCAAAGAAAAACAACTCACATAAATCTACAACAATACTACTGTAGATTTATCCCCAGCAAAATACTTTGCTTGGGGTTTTTCAAGTAAAACAATGTGAGCAAAATAAATACAAATTGTAGAAATATTACCTCACAAGAACACCAAGAATACTCCAATAGAACACCACAAGGACACCAAGAATTCCTACAAAGCTTCACTTCTATTATTGAAAAGATTGGTTGCAATATGGCAACAATATTATAAGAGAGAAAATTGGGGAAGAGCAAGAGAGAGTGAGGAGAAAATTGGGCAGCATGGAGTTGCTATGAAATTAGATGTCAAAATGAGGAGAGGAGGGTTTCTTTTAAGGGAAAGAGGGAGAGAGGACCCCACTTGCATGTTTTCCAAGTGTCACTCCCAAAAGAGGGAGACTAGTCACTCAAGGGGGGGGGGAGGGCACCATGAGAGAGGGGAAATCCCACTAGGAGATGAAACTCAAAAATGGGGAAGAAATCCCCTATCCCAAGTTTAAACCTCTATCTAATGCCCCTAGGGGTCACCCAATGTGTGGAATAGGTCCCCCATGTGGTCCCCATCACTAAATGGCCAATCCAATGGAGATGGTGAGTCCCACAAGAGACAAATTCGCTCCCCTCTCTAAATTTAAGTTGTATGAGGGGTGGGAAAGGGAGAATTTGATTTATTTGACCCCTTATTACATTTAAATGACTTAGGAAACAATGTTTTCCCCTTTGCTCATGTTTTACAACTTTAAGAAAAATTTAGCATTTTTAATTTAGTCAATTATTCGCTGATTTTTTACTGACTTTGATTGCTCATGGACATTGGCCTAGAAAAACTTGTCCAAATGAGTTGAAACTTGGTCCAAAGGTATAAGGGGTCATAAGTCATTTTATTTGAGTACTCACGCCCCTATATAAAATCCCCAAGGACCAAACTTTTACATTTTACATCAAAAATAATTAAAAATTCACAGTTTACGGAAATTTTAATTATTATAAAATCCTATCAAAACTTAATGGAATTCCGCAAGACTCTAGGAGATGTCTAGCATGGTCATATAAAACACTTTGGTCACTTAGCTACCTACTGGCATCGATCATTAGAACACCTTTCACCACTTTGGAGGAAATTTGAGTGAAAAATATCGATCATCAGAATGCCTTTCACCACTTTGGAGGAAATTTGAGTGAAAAACTCAAGTAATTAAATCGATGGAAAAGAAAAATTAATTACCCAAGGAAAAAAACACTTGATGAAAGGAGTTCCCTAATAATAAAGTCCTAAGCAACTAAATTAAAAAAATTGACTCATGCTAACAAGTTACATTTATAGGGGAGGCATGTGTGGGGGGGGTTCTCTTCGATCCTGGAGGAAAAAGAATCCTAAATTATTATTGGAATCTCAGGAAGGACACCAATAACAAAGCATAGGCCTACGCCTTACTAAAAGGCCTTCAACTAGCAAAGTTCCATCAAATCCAGAATCTAAATGTTCTAGGTGACTCCAAAACTATAATAAGGATGATGGTTCAGGGGACAGATCCAAAAAACTTAAGTTTAAAACGAATAATCGACCGAATACGAGTCGACTCTCAGCCCATTAAGCTAACACTTTACCACATTCTGAGAGAGCACAACAAGGTAGAAGATAATTTGGTGAATGAAGACATTGGGAAACCACATGGAACTTTAGGCGTGGAAGGTGTTGAAGCACTAGCCCCCTTAACCTAATGCACCACATGACCAGGAGCCAGTGCGCAAAGGTTGGGGATAGGGATTTTCGGGGCTCCAGCGCATGCATGGACAGGTGGACTAGACATGCGAAAAGGGTCGAGGGTGGGGCTTCTCGAATCTCCAGCGAACGCAAGTGGACTAGACACGCGGAAAAGGTCGGGGGTGGGGCCTTTCGGGGCTTCAACGCACACAAGGTCAGGTGGATTGGACGCGTGGGAAACAAAGAAGTAGAGGGTATGTGGTTTAGGCACGCAGAGCAGTCCAACGACAAAGGTAAAAGATGGAGAGGGAGGATGGAAAGTGCCATCGACTATTGCACAGCGGCAACTAACAGTTCAAGTGTGGGCTTCATCATGGTTTGGGATGTTCAAGAGTATCATCCTTCAGTGCTCATGGGAACTCAGGATTTCAAGGCTCCGCGGCAGATGGACAAGGCGTGCAACAGCCCAGACACATAGAATAAGCGTCAAGGTGACGCCAGGTTCATATCCAAGCCTGAAAACATGGAGGTCGCATGTACATCGCACAGGGAAAACTCAGGGACCTTTCTAGCTGGCACGAATCCAACATTAAACGAAACATGGGGGAATATTGGCCTGTACTCGTCCCAGAAGGGGAAAATATGTTTAGTGGTTTTGGTAAGTCTCTCTAGCCACCCCTTAACGTTAGTTATCCAGTTTCTTTCCCCACATCATTCTCGGATTTCTCATTGCCTCACCCCGAATTCCTCGCCTTGCTCTCCGCCTAGCATACACCATGCCCAGAACCTAATTCAGTGGTCTCAGTCGTCTATGTCCTTCACCCCCCAGTGCTTTGGGGCTCCTCCTCGACTAGTCCTAACTCTTCTCGGTCATCACAATCTGTTTCGGCTTTGTTTTGCTTGGAGCCTGTTTCAGTGGCTTCTATGGACTCTAGACTCTTTGGACCCGCCTTTTCACCTTCTATTTCACAACTTTCTCAATTTTCTCTTCATGTGGCTTCTATGGACTCTAGTTTTTCTGGAACCACCTGCTCTCTCTTCTATCCACAGTCCTACAAACTTGTTGCAGCCCAACGGCTCCCCCAACAGTTTGGATGCCTCTTGTAGACTTCAAAGCAACCCAGCGCCTAAAGTTATGCAGGGTGGTAAATACCTCTTCGTGGAATCTGGACAATTGGATGAGAATTCAATTGAGGAAGAATACATAGGTTTTCGCAAGACGAGAATTCAGTTGGGATCTCTCAACTCCACTCTAACATTTGAACTCAAAACTTTGTCCCAGCACATGCACCTGATAGAAAGACTACAAGATGAGAGCTATGCTCAAAGGATCCAGATTGAGGAACAACGTAGCAGCATGGAGGCAATGCAGTGTCATTTGGACCAGCTTGAAGGAGTGCAGCATCAGCCAAGCAAGTTGGAAAACCAACAGGGAGCATCCAAAAATGAAAATTCAATCTCAGTGAATCAAATTCCGGACCTCAACGAGCTCCATCCAGAAGCAATTATGGAGAAACAGCAGATCGAAATGGAGTTGGGTAGTTGAGCCCTTTAAATTTTTTGTTGTCATGTTTTGTTTTTCGATATGTATCAACGGTATATTTTATTGAATGTACTCAGTGAAATACAATCACAACAGTTTAGCTAGGGAAGGAGGACGCACCATGAAAATCATTTTTGTTTCAAAACCTACAAATGTCAAAGTATCTACTTCTCGAAGGCCTGTAATGGCCCCTCTTTTGTAAATCAATGGATTTATCCACACTTTTAATATATTTTTCCCAGTTTCTATTAAAAAAAAAAAAACAAGTTACATTTACAAAAAGATCCCACGCAAGGGAGCGGACATTCCGTGGAGAGAGAAAGAAATTATGGGGGCAGAATTGCCTTGCTGAGCCAAAGGTCTTCAAACTTGTTGTACCATAAGGTACATATCTTCATGATACATGACATTGACACCTAGTTGAAATAGGTGGTCAACAAGGCCCTAACATTGTCTATTACCATTCATGAGGATGCCAATATCCAAGACAAGTACATCCATTGACATGGTTTAATACATAGATTTAACATACTCTAGCCAAAACTTATAGATCTACATCAATGCAGAACTATAACATGGAAGCGAGAAATCCAAGAAGAGGCCTACATATATCCCTATGTCCAAAGGATTTTTGTAGTGGAGTTTGACTCTTCGAAAGATCGGGATCTCATCCTCAACATAGGTCCTTGGTTGTGGGATAATGTTGGCCTTTGCAAGAAATTGTGGTTCCTCACTTTTAACCTAGCTACATACTCCCTCTCCACAACCCCGATATGGATTAGGCTCCCTAACCTATCTCTCTCATTTTTGGGTTTTGACTCATTAAAAGAGATTGGAAATGTTGTTGGCAAGTTTCACTTGAGGAGTGAAGAAACAAAGCAATGTCATATTACCACCTATGCTCATATCTATGTGGAAATGGAATTCTCTAAGGGTTTCCTCATAGAGATAAATTTGGTGTCCAAACACTACACTTGGAATGCATTACATAGATTATGAGTAGGTGGCTATCTAATGTAGATCTTGCTTTAGTCAATTGTCACGGTTTCTCCAAAGGCCAACAAAAGCACAAGGAACCAAAGAAAAACAAAACACCTAGTGGGCAAGGGCATTTGATCGACAAAGTAGAACCTCAACTGAAAGCCCCAAAACCCTTAGAAGTTCATCCAAGCTCCGATGCTACAATAAAGGGGTGGCCCTCTCCTTTGCAGAAGAGATCCTTGAAACGCACCCCGGAGAATGTCAAGGACCCTCCTCTTGAAGAAAAGGGGGACACCCAACCAAACACTCCTCTCCAAGAGGTGGAAAATCAATCCCTCCCCATCTCAGAGTCCATTATAATCCCCAACCGTCAAGAAAGTTGGGAAAATTAGCAAAATCAATGCAAGGACAGTCCTCCCTGCAAGAGGAAGAGGCCAAACAAGCAATGGGACCCAAGCGAGTTTAGTTGGAAGATAAATACGAAAGCATGACAAAATTAGAGGAAGGGGCACTACATGAACCAATTATTCCCTTCCAAGCTTAGTGAGATGAATGTATGTAAGTTTCAAATAGAAAAAAGAGAAAACCCGCTCAATGGATATTAACATACATGACTCAACACCACCATCAAAATTTGTATCAATATCTTGTATGTGTTCCTTCTATGAATTAATTTGTAATTAATGTGTAAGGATTCACCACAACACCTCAAGGAGTGCAAAATTTTTATGAAGGAATTGGAAGATCACCACATGGGAAACCCCCACCCACATTCGGGAAGGGATCAGATCCAATGAATGAAATCACTCAGAAAAAATTGTAATGTGCCCTATTGTGTACTTTGTTATATAGGTAAATTCATGGTATTTTAGTCATCGATACATGTAATTGCTTCTAATTCAAAAATATTACCTTTAACTAACTTGTCTGAATTCTATAATATACACAAAACTAGCTTATAACTTGATATGATGAAATTTTTTGAATGTATAAATAAGGAAGATTAAACCCCATTAATGGTACCAAAAACAAATTTAGGAAATATCTAAATGAGTAACTAAATTTTCACCATATATAATCCTCCAAAAAAATAAATTAAAAAATAAAACATTTAATCATTTTTTAAGCACACTTCCTAGTATGAAAATGGTACACTCTAACATCTTTGAAATTACAAGAAACTATTACTTTTTAAATGCTCATGTATCAACAATTGTGACTTCCACTTCAACTCCAAGTTCAACGGTGACTGATGTGATTTGTTTCACCATTCTAAGGGAACTAACTATATAATCATTTTTTTCTCATAGACATACAATTTAAAATGACCACAAGTGTTAGCACTTGTATGACAAATTTATTTTTTTCTTGTAGACATGCAATTCAAAATGACCACATGTTAACACGTGTATGAAAAATTTAAGAAAACATTGTCAATTCAAAGTCTAATAAGAAAACATTCTCAAAAAGTAGATAATGATTTGATAGTAGCTTTAGCTTCCAAGACTAACTCAAGACACAAAGGAAAGAGGTTATGTGTAAAACATCATTCTAAGACCAACTCAAAACACAAAGGAAAGAGGTTATGTATAAAACATCATTCCATAAAACTTATAGGAGAAGAGAGGTTTGATAGGGCTGGAAATGTTCATAGTAATATAATATGAATGACGTAATAATACAAGGAGCAATGATTTCCAAATGGTAAAACATAGTGAATGCAAAACATGTTGGAGACAAAAGGTAACATATAATGGAGAGGAAACACTTCCAAGGAAAATACAATATAGGCTTAAAGAATAGTGCTCAAACTACAATACCCCCACAATCCATAAGATGTCGTAAGATGTCAACCAAAGTGAGAAAAATTATTCCAATAAAAAAATTCAAATAACACATAAAACCATAATTATTATAAAAATCATATTATTATGCACTTTAAACACCAATTTCAAGACCAAAACCCACAGCTCTAACCTTTGTCCAAAGAACTCAAATAACCCACAAAACAAAGATAGAAATAAAAGCAAAGAGAACAAAGTCATTGGATTAGTCAAACTTTAAATACAATATAGGCTTAAAGAATAGTGCTCAAACTACAATACCCCCACAATCCATAAGATGTCGTAAGATGTCAACCAAAGTGAGAAAAATTACTCCAATAAAAAAATTCAAATAACACATAAAACCATAATTATTATAAAAATCATATTATTATGCACTTTAAACACCAATTTCAAGACCAAAACCCACAGCTCTAACCTTTGTCCAAAGCACTCAAATAACCCACAAAACAAAGATAGAAATAAAAGCAAAGAGAACAATGTCATTGGATTAGTCAAACTTTAAAACACGTTCAGTGTTTTAAATCATTTGAACTGTCTCGATGAACATGCATTTTTACCAAGTACAACGTAAGCAACAATCATGTGTAGCAATACCTGCCACACAAAACAAAATATAGGCAAAAATTGCACCTTGACATGGAGAATAGTTGAAATGCCATGATAGTTATTTCATTCAATACGTGCACACATGAGATTCAAATGGATTGTGCATGCAATACAACCTATATGTTAACAACATTGTATGACATAACAAAAATAGCCTAGAGGTAGGCTTTGTCACATGCTTGAAATTTGGATTCTACATATTGGTTTGCTATTGTAGTTAAGTTCCTTGCTTCTAACCTAGAAAAAAAGTAATAGATGCTAACAACATATCACACACTAGCAACATATAACCTAGACGATGGCTTTATCTCGTGCAATGACTATAGATTTTGCATACCAAAATGACAATAGTTGGGTTCCAAACTTCAAGCAAAGAACATAAGTGTTTTTTCTTTAATGTTCATTGTGTTTGGTGAAATCAAGCTTAACCATAAAAAAACATCAAACAAGCATCATGTTGCACTAGTTATACAACCACTGATCTACATAAAGGCCAAGCACCCTCACTCATACAGGGGAATCAAAATCAAAATTTATTCCTTTCCGAAAAGACTACAACCATGGATTTTTAAGAGCTTGAAAACACTTCATGACCTTTACATTAACCTTGAAGTTTGTCCAAGTGCATTTGTTATCACTAAGATTAAATTTGACAAAATACTCAGTAGGAGCTAGCTCCTAGTAAAGAGAAAATAACAAAAGGCTACAAAGAAAATATATAAAACACAATACATTCTCCACAAGGAGACTTTGAAGTTATTTGATCAAGGATCTTTGTTTGACCTTCAATGTTTATCATGGGCACCGTGCACAAAATTGAAAGAAATTGAAAGAGAAAATATTTTAAAATCATTAGTGTGAACCTTCAAAACAATAATATTATCTAAAGGGTTAGTCTTATATGTGCCTTAACATATCACGAGTACAATCAATGTGTGAATTCCTTTGCAAGTTTACATCAAGTTTATATATATCTTGTCATTCTAGTAAGGTTATTGTTAATTGATCACTCATACCAAAACAATATCTAGTTTAGGCCAAGGGATGTGAACACTACACACATTTTTCAATTCTTTACATTCTTAGAGAACAAAATAATCATGATTGCACCAAGAGAAGGGAAATGCATTCTAAACCTCAACATTTGTTCACATGATATAATATGTTATACAAAACTAAAAAAATAATAATAATAAATTTATTGTGAGCAAAATAATACTCATGCACAAATTATATATATATAATCATATCAACTATCAGAAGAAAAAGAAGAATATGAAACAATTTTGTTTAGCACTAATTTACCCACCTTATTAACTGTAAGTCTTACATTGTATATATATAAAGCACCCCAACTTAGATCTATCTCTTAATTCAGTTTCTTTTAAACACTAAAAAAAATTATATCTTATCTCAATTGTTTATTGAATTTTTGAAGATACTTAATAATTCAATAGAAATCTACATGAAAATATTTATTCAACCATAAAGAATTCATCATACCCAATGCTCTGAATTTATTAATACACCATCAATAAAAAAACAAAAGTTAGTCACCATTACAATTAATGTGTATACACCATAAACCTTTACCCAAAACGTAAAATTCAATCAACACTACTTCGTCCAAAACTAATTCAATCACTGTTACTTTTTAAAAGTTGAGCAAGGAAGAGTCGTACAGCTTACTTTCAGCGAAAGTTAACCCACAGGAGAAAACAAGCATGTAGATTGTCTCTGTGGATGTCGATGCGATTCCCAACCACAAAGCTACCTCCAACTATCATTGGGTTTTGCCTTGAAAAATGCATCTCATTTTCGTTTCACATTCTTATAATTGAATTCTGCAATGGGCTTTCCTATAAAATCTGTGTTTGGCAATGGGTTACCCTGCAAAATCCACAGTCCATTGATTCTGCCATGTGGGTTTTCACCAGTATGTTTAAAGCATTATTGCACAGATTGATATGATTTCAGAAACACTGAGTCAATTTGCAGGGGGCAATGTTGGCTTTGTAAAAAAATGCCTCACGTTCAAATCCTTGAAATACCCTAGAATCCCAGATGGATCTTCCTCTGCCCATTCAAACTGCCCTCTAAGTCGTGCCAATATTGTAGCTTCCTTGGTTTCTCCTCATATAGAAATAGTAGAGATTGCACATGAAAATGAAATGAAAGTATTTTTAACGTCCACGAGGCTAAAAATAGCCTATGGGACAGATTGTTTTTCCATCTGGCTTTTGCATTCGGCCCTTTTCCTGTGAAGTTTTACAATAATCGCTCCCAGCTTCTCAACAAACTCTTCGCTGAATAGATTATCCCAGGAATTAGCTGCCAGAATACCTCCATAATTTTCCCTGCTGTCTTTGAGGGCCTCACATTCTAAAATGAAATGTTTTTTCTGTTTCCACTTTTCCGGACGAGCACAGAATACATACTCTTTCTTCCCACCTTTCTTTTGGCCTTTTCCAGCGCCCTGTTTCACAACGGAGTTGATGAGAATTAGTCCTTAATTGAGCAATAAGAGTTTTAGATCTCC